>JAVLUX010000186.1:22782500-22832500 GCA_032164185.1 Moxostoma hubbsi
TATAACTGTTCTGAGACCAGTGCAGACAGACAGCACACTGGAGGTAAAGTCATGCACTAAATAGGGAGCAAGGGAGCATCCTATAGCTCTCCTATAACTGTTCTGAGACCAGTGCAGACAGACAGCACACTGGAGGTTAAGTCATTCACTAAATAGGGAGCAAGGGAGCATGCTATAGCTCTCCTATAACTGTTCTAAGACCAGTGCAGACAGACAGCACACTGGAGGTTAAGTCATTCACTAAATAGGGAGCAAGGGAGCATGCTATATCTCTCATATAACTGTTCTGAGACCAGTGCAGACAGATAGCACACTGGAGGTTAAGTCATGCACTAAATAGGGAGCAAGGGATCAAGATTCGATTGAAATGTAATTGTTTATTTTTTGAGTGCAACATATAAATAAATACATTTCACTTAGGTTTTATAAAAGTATCCATGTCTGACATGTGTTGTGCTGTGGTGTTCATGCAGGTGTTGCACACATGAATCCAGCGTGCAATGTTCCCTAATTTCCATGGACCAACGTCTTGTCATTTCATGTCCCAGGAGTTGATTTAAACTTTTTTTTCTTTTTGTAATATTTACATGTATGCATTTGTCTAGCAGATGCATTTATCCAAAGTGACTTAAGTTGCGTTCAACGTATACATGTTATCAGTTTGTGTGTTCCCGGGGAACATCGAACCCATGACCTTGGGTAGAGTTGAGCCACAGGTACAGGTCAGGAGCCACATCAGACTTTAAGTAGAACATGGAAGATAGAAGATATAAAGTTCTGCATAGATCTTGCATCTTTTAAGCCCAGAAATAGTAGTGCACTCATTCCAATGCATGATGCATAGTTGGTGTATACAGCACGTGTCTGATGGGACTATTCTGCAATTGCAAGTGTTTCTCTACAAATAATACTTTTCTATCAGGTGTTTGAAAAACTGAATAAAGATGGAGTATAATTATTAATAGTTTATTTTACCATCTATACTTCAGTGCATTGGTAATTTATTATCAGGGGTCGGTTTTAATCGTAAAATTAAATATTTGGAAATTATAGATTCTAAAAGCTTGATTCTTGACGCTAAGCAGACCCATATATTTGCTGAACGCCCCTCTACTTCATTCCCTTACCCCAGATTATGGCATTTTTGTTTTACAAACAGTAGACCTACTCTAAACACTTGTAAATACAATAAATTCAAAATATAAATATTTATAAGTTGTAACAAAAATGCATTATATTCCCTTACTCCCCTAATGTTGCCTATGAGAAATTTAATAGAGCTGAAGTTTTTTATTTATTATGAATATAATTCTGCCTAAAGTACAGTTAGCGTTACTATAGTGAATTCAAGGGTGGTGATGTAGAATTCTGTGCTTTCACGGGTCATTTATTATATCATGTTATAAATGCCACTTTTTGGGTGGAATCAAAAACACGCTGATTTCGTGTGTGTCTCTTTAAATGCAAATGAGCTGCTGTTCCCCGCCCCCTTTCTGGAAGAGGGCTGTGCCTTTACAGCACATGCTTCGGTTACTACAGCAACAACAAATCAGAACTAATATGACTGACAGTGCAAATACCGGAGTTCAGACAGGGCTGGACTGGGAAAGAAATAGTCCCAGGATTTTACACAGCAACTGGCCCAAAAGATGAGCGGGGGGGGGGGGGGGGGGTGTTCGCTTTCCTTTTCTGCATATCGCGCCGCCGTTTTGTGGTTCGCTCTGTATAACGCGGCGGCTCATTTTAGCTTATTGCGGCCCATTCATGCCATTATGCAGCCGACCAACCGACCCGCTCGGTTCTCCCGATGGCCAGTCCACCCTGAACGGGCCCAAAGTGCGTCGGCCCACCGGGAAAATGCCCGGTATGCCATATTACCAGTCCAGCTTCTCACTGATTCTCGCAGCGCTGTAATGATCAGAGGTGCGCGTTTAAAAGTTTGAGACTGGTCTGCGAGTAAAAACGCACCTGCTTTGCGCTCGCGCTGCTCTGTGCACTGAGCTGTATCCACCTGCAGAGCCATACAGGTGCATTAGCGGAGGTTGTGACTCCACCTGTCTATTTGATGCTGCTAAACCAGATACTTCAGATGTGTCGCTAGACTTCAAAATCAGATGAACCGTGGTACAAATCCGTACCAACACGTATAATGGAGTCTAGATAAATATTTGAATGCAAACAGGAACTTGACGATAGATTTGATTTAACATGATTGATAAACACCCCCATTTGTAACCTAACACCCCCCTCTCTACTAATTTGCTCTCAGTGCCCCCTGGCATCCCTGGCGGTACTGCCCCCATTGAGAACCCCTACATTAGGCAGAATATTTCCAAATTGTTCAAGTATAAATCTCTGATTTGGGGGGTCAAGCCTATTATCTGGCAACCTTGAGCATATTGAAGGCCTGTGGAGGCATGTTAGGTCCCAGAGTCAGAGATCTAATAATTAAAAAAAAACGTTCAGAATAAATTTGTCCTGGTCTGCAATCGAGGGTGCTCGAAAGCTGATTTGAGGGTGCTTAGCACCCTCGAGCACCCCTGTAGAACTGGGCCTGCACAGGAACACCGTGTTAAATGAAGGTCACATTAAAATCTGACTTGAAAAGTTTTCACCAGGCTTTCATTTTTTTTTTTTTGGTTCTTTTTAAATGTCATGTGTGCCAGTCTCAGACTATGAAAATCGATCATGAATATAGCAATGATTATATTTGTAAAACTATGATCATCTAAAACTAGAGTGAAATACACGTCGTCTTATCAAAGTCCAATGACATTCATTCTTTCATGAATGGAAACATTCACATACTGTGTGTCAAATCCCCTACGCCTCTTTAATTTAATTTAATTTGCATCACTCTTCTTCCCCTACAATAGACAATTACAGTAGACATTGCACAAAGCAGCTCAGGAGAAATTAACAGCTTGACAGAAATTAAGTGTGAAATTGTCTCAGCAACAGGTATATGATAGGGATATAACTGTTTGCCGATGAATGCGGCAGCCATTTTTCCCCAAAGAGGATTGAGTTTTAAGTCAAAGGCAATGTGGGAGTTCAGCACAATAGAACCATCGGATTGAGAGTCTGCAGCCATGCCCCGTAGCCAAGCGGTACAGTGCCAGTCTAAACACATTGACAGTCTTGTCACCCTTCTGTTTGCCCCCTGACCTCAGGAGCACAGCGAGGCTAACCGCTTCTGAGATCAGGGTCAGGGGTCGGTCTGCTCAGCAGATGTCTCTGAAGGTTTAGGCAGGGGAGAGGGATGATTTGCATGTTTTCTGGATGTAGAGTTGCCAGCAGGAAATGGGTGACATTCTTCCTGGATTGTTCAGTTTGGCCTTGAGGAAGCTTGTCTGCTTGTGTCTGTTTCAAATGCATAGACACACGCAGGCACAAACAACATCTTGAACATTTTTAGGAGATGCAATAGTCCGTGAGGCAGTTGAACTGGAGAGTCCTGGTGGTTTCGTTTAGCTTCCTGCTGATAGCAGACCCCCTACCCTGCCAGAAATGGAGGGAGAGCTATTTAGGAATCTAGAGGGCAGTTTAAAGATGACTTGGCTGTGCTAACTGTGTAAATTTGTACAATTTCCATCAATTATTAAAGCTCCCTGTGGACTACTAACACCAAGTGGATTTATCATGCTTTGAATTACCCATGGCACTGCTCCCCTACCCCATGATATCCCTCCCTTTCTGCAACCATTTTCACCATATCTCCATTCTTTCTTTCTGAAATGTACATTTACGAATGTACAGTACTTGCCCACTGGTCTAGTGCTCCGGAAGAGTCAGTTTACACACCGTCTTCTGGCTTGAGGGTTGAGTCGTGATTTGAAGACTTGGACCCGATTGCAATTCCAGTGCTGTGGTTAGACGGCGAGATAGCTGCTTTCTTTGGGTATTTCAATATTTTCAATATTTAACAGGGTTACAGTAAGTGTATTTTATTTGGGATTTACAGTTACTGCTGGCATTAAGCATCTCGGTGTTGGTTTATGTCCAGTGAAAATCTAATAGAAATGGCTTAACATTAGATTGAGACCATGTTTTAGGTTTTGTTGACATTTACAGAAACATGCATTTCTTTATCCGCATTGATTTTTTTGGAGAAAATTAGTTTTTGTTCTTTGTATAAAGGAGATCTATTATGCCCCTTTTTACAAGATGTAATATAAGTCTCAGGTGTCCCCAGAATGTGTCTGAAGTTTCAGCTCAAAATACCCCATGGGTCATTTATTATATCATGTTATAAATGCCTCTTTTTGGGTGGAATGAAAAACACGCTGATTTCGTGTGTGTCTCTTTAAATGCAAATGAGCTGCTGTTCCCCGCCCCCTTTCTGGAAGAGGGCTGTGCCTTTACAGCACATGCTTTGGTTACTACAGCAACAACAAGTTGAACGGTGTTCAGACAGGACTGGGAAGAGGAATAGTCCTGGGATTTTACATAGCAACTGGCCCAAAAGTGGGGGGGGGGGGTGGGGGGTGTTCGCTGTCCTTTTCTGCATATCGTGTCGCGTATTGTGGTCCGTTCTGCATAACATGGTGGCTCATTTTAGCTTATTGCGGCTCATTTGGGCCATTTCGCAGCTGACCCACCGGCCCGTTCGGTCCTCCCGATGGCCAGTCCTGCCCCTGATCGGCCCCAAAGTCCCTCGGCCCACCGGGAAAATGCCCAGTATGCCAGATTACCAGTCCAGCTTGTCCACTGCGGGAGTACATGAAGACTCTCATGTTCACTTTTACATAAAAAGGTCTCGCTCTCGGTGGGGCGTGTGGTGAGTTGTGCGTGGATCCCCCACACGCGCTACGTCTCCACGGTAACGTGCTCAACAAGTCACGTGATGAGATGCGCGGATTGACGGTCTCAGACGCGGAGGCAACTGAGATTCGTCCTCCGCCACTCGGATCGAGGCGGGTCACTACGCCACCACGAGGACATGGAGCACATTGGGAATTGGGCGTTCCAAATTGGGGAGAACGTGAATAACCATTTTCTGATATACAATGTCGTCAGTGGGGTGGTATCCTTGTTTTGGGTTCCTATCTGTACCCTTACGTTTGTACCATTACATCATCATTTTCTATAAAGCTGCTTTAAATCGATGCATGTATGTGTTAAATGACTCGACTCACATTGAATGGTAACAAGTGAATGACTGGACGTCCTATGCTCTCGTTAGGGGACTTGATCCAGTGCGAGATTCCATGCAGCTTCATAAAATACTCCAGATTAATGTACAGGGAGTTTCAGGATCTAATTTTACTCACATTCCAAGCATGAAGTCTGCTGCAGGTGGGCCGCCTCCCCTCTGTGCGAAATAATGTTACCTACAACTGGCTGTCTCTCTGAGGATTTGCTGGTTGTCAGATGTGTCAGCCCCTGCAGAGCCAACGGGTGCAGGTGTGTTCCATATTGATAATGACGAGGGTGGGCACTGTGACAGCTGGACCGTGGGCATCTTTAAAGCCAGAGATCTTGGCACACTTTGGAATCTTGAAGGCTCTCTGAAAAGACAACTGTGTGTGTGACCAGCTTGAAAAATGTCCTGCTTTTGCTGAATAGCCATTTTGATCACCAGTGAAACAATGCAGGCCAACCAGCGCAGTCTTTGTGATGAAGCTGCTTGACGAGGTGATGCTTACTGGTTAAGCTATTTAAGATACCTAGTAGGGACATCTCGATTAAGGTAGCACCAGCTGTGCATCAAATCTTACTTGGGTTGCGTTGTACGGCTCACGCAGTTATCCACCGTGACATTGGGGCGTTCAAGTGAAAATTGTTGATTATCTAAAAACATGTTTAGCTATAGTCACAGCTATATAGTGACAACACAGAACCTACTAAACATGTCTGAAGAGTTGATGCATTTCTGTGTCCGGCCTTATTTTTTTTAATGGAGTACTTGAAAATCAAACAGAAACTTACAGGAGGCTACAGGACGCCAAAGTCGCACCTTGTCCAAACCTGACGGCAAACGACACACGATAAAAGGTATATTTTCTATGGTAATCCGAGTTTTTGTCCTAACCAGCATTGACAAGCGACGGTACATTCTATTGATCACTTGTTTTCTATTTTCAGCATCACGCGGGTAACTCCGTCCACTGTGAACTGGCACCGGTCCAAAAAAATAAGGCTGGGCACAGAAATGCATCAATCTTCAGACATGTTTAGTAAGTTCTGTTCCCTGTTGTGTGTGCAGTTGTGTTGTGTTCTGTTGTCACTATTGCTGTGGAGGACCTGTTTTAACATAAACAAAACGAGTTTTCGCTTGAACGCCCCAATGTCGCAAGGAGGATGCGTGAACTGTTGCTGAACACACACAGGAGATCAACGGTCAGGGAACATTTACACTAAATAACACATTATATTTCAGTTTGTTTCTCATCAAATCTTATCGTATGCTTTCATAACAATCACGAGTCTCATGAATAATTAATTAGACTTCTGAATTATACTTTTGTGCTCTTTTGAAGCTTGAAGAGGTGGTCACCATAAACCGCCATTGTATGACATCACTGAGCACAACATTTATTCACAAATTCTCCCTTTGTGTTCAGAAAACGAAAAAGTCATATAGTGTTAGAACAACACGGGGGTGAGTAAACAATGACTGAATTTGCATTTTTAGGTGAACAAATTTGCATGCCGGTGACACGTAACATCGTCTTAGATGTCTAAAGGTGAGATGCGACTTCCGTAAGATTTTTTTTTTTTTTCTTAGCTTTTACATTTTGCAAGGCTTAAACATTTATTAGTGTGTGAATTTTATCTTAGTGCCCATTTACGTTGTGACTCCAAAACACAACATTTAATGGTCACCAGCAATGCTGGTTTGTCAACAGGGTGTGTATCGGTGTACACAACCCTTTAAGCAAGTTTCCATGGGGGACGTTCACTCTAAAAACACTAATTAATTTCTTTGTTGTACTAATTAACATCATCTTGGCCCACGTTAGCATGTATGCTAATCTGTGGCACAGAGCAACTTGATGACTCATGACAAGATTAATGGCTGCCTGATGATTAAGGTCTGTCCCTGACGGAGACTCGAGCAGGGAACTTGTGCTCTGTGTTATATTAATAAATTACATTAGGCTGATATTTCGTCTATTCTTAAAGGGATTGTACCTCTGAATAATACAAGAGCGTCACAAGTAACTAGCCCAGGCTGTTGAAACGAACAGGCCAATGCAAACACTCCTCGAACTGACATTAGATCTTAATTTCAGGTCACAATATAAAGTGATGTTGGCAAGTCTACAGGGTCCAAAATACAAAGTTATATGGTCCCATTAGTGAGAAGTACTCATGTTCTGCGTATAGATGCTTGTGTATTAGACTCCAGCACTGCTCTCATGGGAACCATGAATGATTCACAATGAACCGTTATTTTTTTTTGGGTATGTCAAAGTACTTGAGACTCTCATATTTGCTGATATATATTCCATTAAACATACTAAATATTGCAACAGACACGTACAGTAATAGTCAGAATGTATAGATGGTATTTTCCCGCTTGTGTGTCACGATAGCTTCACGCATCACCTGAAATTGTCTTGTGTGCGGTATATTTGTAAGATGAAAACCGAGTACCGTGCAACACGGAGGTGAAAAATGGCTGTGTATTGCATGCATACTCGGGGTGATATTGTTTGTTCATATGTAAAGTCAATAATTCACCCATGCAAAACTTGAAAGCAGTATATGTTAGAAGATATTACTGAGACGGCAATATGTTGTTCATTCCATATGTATGATATGGCTCAGCGAGCATTACAGTTCACAGTGTAGATAAAAAGCAACGCATAGAGGTTTGAGCTTTTCCCTGGAACAATACTGTGTAGAACATGTTGAATTACAATCAATCAAACTGATAAAGTTAAAAAGCTGCTGGTTTTATTTTGGGAGGAAAACACACAAATCTGTTGTGGATTAGCTGATGCATCAAATAAAGGCGCGCTTAAAGGAATATTCCGGGTTAAATACAAGTTATGCTCAATTGACAGCATTTGTGGCATCATGTTCATGACCAAAAACGTTTATTTCGACTCCTCCCTCCTTTAAAAATATAAATGGGGCCAATCCGTAAAACGGTAAAATGCTTTTTCAAAAGTCAAGCCATAAGATGTAAACAATCAGCCTCATTCATAATTAAACTTTCATAAATATACGAGTAAATTTGGAGTAATTTGCATGTAAAGTGGGCCTTCCTGAAAACGTTCTGCTATTAGGGGGCGTGTGCATGTTCAATCACAATTATCATAATCCACGCCCATGAAAACACCGTATAAGGAAGACACCAGACTCGCTACTAAATGCTGATAACATATATGCGGAACAGTAATGAAATCGTTTTATCGTAAAACTTTGATTTAGCAAACTCAATAGCGTCTTAAAGTGAGGAATTTCTGTCATCACATTGTCGTCATTTGACGCTCTTTTTGAGTCAAACAGGTCAATAATAATGGGGTTGACATGAGTGTAAAACATGGGAGGAGGATGCTCACCACCATGAATCTTCTCTGGTTCAGTTGAGCACATCGCCAGCATCATCTGTCAAACTTCTCGGGTAAATCATGATGGTAACGGTGATACACTTGCATCTGGAAACGTTTATAGCATTCCCGAAGAAGATCTTTGACCCAAACATGATATGATGTTTTTACAGATTTGCTCTTTCTATTTTTCCCCATTGTGTTGTGTACGCACCTGCCTGCGATGTGTTTATTTATAGGTTTAACAGCATTAGCATTGAACATATGCTATCAACTGATGCTTATACTTAATTATAAAACCTTAATTCTAGAGCTCATATCAAATAAAAAAACAAACAAACTGTCCAACTAGTCAACCATCTAAGGAGCCAATTTAAAAAATTTTGGTCAATGCATTTTTTTAGAGAATGCCCTCCCCCCCCCCCCAAATTTGGAATGCCCAATTCCCAATGTGCTTTTAAGTCCTCGTGGTGGCGTAGTGACTCGCCTCAATCCAGGTGGTGGAGGATGAATCTCAGTTGCCTCTGCATCTGAGACCGTCATTCCGCATATCTCATCACGTGACTTGGTTACCACGGAGACATAGCACGTGTGGAGGCTTCACGCTATTCTCCGCGGCATCCACGCTCATCTCACCACACGCCGCAAAGAAAAAGAGAACCACATTATAGGGACCACGAGGAGGGTTACCCCATGTGACTCTACCCTCCCTAGCAACCGGGCCCATTTGGTTGCTTAGGAGACCTGGCTGGAGTCACTCAGCACACCCTGGATTCAAACTCGTGACTCCAGATGCGATAGTCAGCATCTTAACTCACTGATAAAAGAGGATATTATACATGTATATCGCAACTAATCGGATTTTAGGGATAGGGCTTGGCGTTAGGGTTAGGTCAGAGTAAGATACTGATACTGGACCAAATCATGGTTGCCAAGATATAAATATGTGCCATATATGTCCAATACACCCCCCCCCCTCCATTCAGTAGCGTTTAAGGTACCATCTGAGATGAACCACGTTTCCAAGGACAGAGTGACAGAAGTGATTGTTTTCAAAATCCCTCTGGAGCTCTTGGACATCAAGTTACTGAAGTATCAAGAAGTTTATAATTCTTTTTAGAGACTTCTGTTGTTGGAGTTCTGATGGGTCACCTTGGTACTTCACTCTCCAATGTCCCTACTCACCATGCCCCACTGTCCCATGGGACGAGCCATTGATCGGCTGACAGATGATGCTAATCTTCCCTTTAAAGGAGCCTTCCCATAGTAATTGCACATTTTAATGATACGGATATTGGTCTATAAGGACCAAAAAGCTAACAAAGGGAAGCGATAATCCCTAATAAATGAACAGTTCACCCAAAAATGAAATTTCTGTCACAATTTACTCACTCATATCATTGCAAACCCATCTGACTTTATTCTTCTGTGGGACACAGAAGGAGATACAGTGCATTCAGAAAGTATTCAGACCCCTTCATTTTTTTCCCTACATTTTGTTATGTTGCAGCCTTATGCTAAAATGCTTTAAATATTCTCCATACCCCATAATGACAAAGCAAAAAACTGATTTTGCACATTTATTGAAAAAGTAAAAACTGAGATATCACATCGACCCTTTATGACACTTGAAATGACACGTTGAGATGTTTCTACACTTTGATTGGAGTCCACCTGTGGCAAATTCAATTGACTGGACATGATTTGGAAAGGCGCACTGTGGCAGGATGGAGGGTGGGGCCGGGTCGTGATTATACACACCTGGTCCCTTATCAGGCTAATCAAGCCTCCGAGAGGGATAAAGGCCGACTGCGGAAGATGGTGCAGGAGAGAGAGAGATCGTTTACGGACATGTCCGTCATGTGTGTGTTTGTCTTTTGTTTCAGTTTACTATTAAAATATTATTTATATTGTCAAGCCGGTTCTCGCCGCCTCCTTGCCCGTCGAAATCCCTTTACACTGGTGCCGAAACCCGGGAAGGAGGAGGGATACGCCGGAATAGAGTTTTCGCCACTACCGGCCACCTGCCAGGGGATGAGGAGCCTGGCCGCCGACCGCAAGGGGAGAAAGGGGCTCCTAACCGACCGCCTGGAGCAGTCAGGGCCACTGCCAGGGGCGGAGGAGTCCCCTACCAGCCGCTGAAATGCGACCACGAGCGTGGAGGGGCTCGCTGCCGACCGCCTGGAGTGGGAGAACCGCTGCCAGGGCTGTGGAGACCCCTTCTGTTCCCCGAGAACGTGGTGGGGCATACCGTCCGCCAGGGGCTGGAGGACTGCCTCCGATCCGCCCGGGGAGGTGCGACTGTCACCCTGTTAGAGGGTGGTGGAGTGGCCAGAGACCAAGCTACGGCGTATCGGAGAACTGGCGAGTAAGTTTTTTTTTTTTTTTTTTTTTTTTTTCTCCAACTCTCCTCTCTCTCACTGCCGCTCTGCGATGGCCTTTTCCCTCTCTTTTAAATCTCCCCCCCATTTGAATTATTTATGTTTCCCTCCCCTCGTCCCCTCCCTCATCCAGGTCGGCGGGGATGACCTGCTGGCAGACGGCGCGGAAGGCACGCCCCTCCCCAAGGAAAGAGGGTGGGGGATTATACATACCCGGTCCCTTATCAGGTTAATCAAGCCTCCGAGAGGGATAAAGGCCGACTGCGGACGCTGGTGCAAGAGAGAGAGAGAGAGAGATCATTTCCGGACATGTCCGTCATGGTGTGTTTGTGTCTTTTGTTTCAGTTTACTATAAAAATTGTATTTATATTGTCAAGCCGGTTCTCGCCACCTCCTTGCCCGTCGAAATCCCTTTACACACCTGTCTATATAAGGTCTCACATCTGAAAATGCATATTAGAGCAAAAACCAAACCAGAGCTCAGAGACAGGATTGTGTCGAGGCACAGATATGGGGGATGGCTACAACAACATTTCGGCTGCATTGAAGGTTCCCAAGAGCACAGTGACCTTCATAATTCTCAAATGTTAAAAAAGAAAAAAGAATGCAATATTCCTTATATAGAAATCTCAGACACGCTCTCTCTTGCTTTTCTTAGCAAAACTGGTGAAGTAAATGTAATGGACTTTGGCAGGGTGGTGTTGTCAGATCCCAGAGCTCCAAACAGGACCTGGGACAGCCAGAGGGGGCATGACCAATGGGAGAGAGAGGTTTGGCTGGGTTAGCTGAACATGTTCTCCTTCAGTTGATGGAGCAGTTTCTTCCAGGTGCCACCAGTGACGTCTCAAGCCTCTCGGACATCACTGACTAGGATGCAGGAGCGGTAATGGCCAGGTGTGGGCCGGAGCGGGAAAGTGAATGTCTTCAGTCTGAGGTTAAACAGAAAGACTCTCTCCTCTAAATCACAACAAAGTATTCCACTATATTTCTCTCCAGTTTATTTAGCAAGCCAGTTGTGAAGGTCCTGAGTGGGATCTCCGGCATAAGCACCACAGCAAGTGTTAACCACATTGCGAGTGCCCTCAAAAACACACACGCCTCTTCAACCGTGACGTCTCACTGGTCGCACATCACTATTGGATGTCTTTAAACATCTTGTTAATACACACGTCACACCCCCTCTCTCTCCTCTTGTGATTGAGTGCAAGTGTGTCCGTGCGTGTGTGCCATAGAATGGCAAGTCTGATTGTGCCCCGCTGATTTTGGCGCTCCGTGCTCGCATCTGTGGGTGACTGAGAGGTACGAGGCCTTGTGTATGTCAGGCTGATCCATTCAACAGAGAGATTTACACGCCTGTCAGATGCTCTGTACTGGGAGCCAGACACTGTCTGAAGAACTCGTCAATCCCATTGCCAGCATTCACTCTCTCCTCTCTCTCTTTCTCTGATGTTCCTGGTACCTGCCAGTCTCTCATGCTTCACTTGTTTTCATTTAAACCTTCCATGGTCTTAACGATCAAGTATCACTGTTGATCACAACGGGTCAAATTGACCTGGCTCGGTAAATCAGCTCAACAGTCACAATTTGCTAATTTTCTCCCCAACAGCCGTTTAATCACAAATGAACACATATACATAGAATATATGAATGTACAGTATGTATTTATATATGTGTGTGTGTGAGGGTAAGGGCATATATATGTGTGTGTGTGAGGGTAAGGGCATATATATGTGTGTGTGTGTGTGTGTGTGATGGTGTATAAGCACGTGTGTGTGTGAGAGTGTATTTAAGCACATGTGTGTGTGTGTGTGGTATGTAAGCGCATATTTGTGTGTGATTTGTGTATAAGCACGTGTGTGTGTGTGAGAGTGTATTTAAGCGCATATATGTGTGTGTGTGTGGTATGTAAGCGCATAAGTGTGTGTGTGTGTGTGTGAGGGTAAGCGCATGTGTGTGTGATGGTCTGTAAGCGCATATGTGTGTGTGAGTGTATTTAAGCGCGTGTGTGTGTGTGGTGTGTAAGCGCATTTGTGTGTGTGTGTGTGTGTGTGTGTGTGTAAGCGCATATGTGTGTGTGATGGTGTATAAGCACGTGTGTGTGTGTGAGAGTGTATTTAAGCGCATATATGTGTGTGTGTGGTATGTAAGCGCATAAGTGTGTGTGTGTGTGTGTGTGAGGGTAAGCGCATGTGTGTGTGTGTGTGTGTGTGATGGTCTGTAAGCGCATATGTGTGTGTGAGTGTATTTAAGCGCATATGTGTGTGTGTGGTGTGTAAGCGCATTTGTGTGTGTGTGTGATGGTGTATAAGCGTGTGTGTGTGTGAGAGTGTATTTAAGCACATATATATGTGTGTGTGGTATGTAAGTGCATAAGTGTGTGTGTGTGTGTGAGGGTAAGCGCGTGTGTGTGTGTGTGTGTGTGTGTGTGTGTGATGGTCTGTAAGCGCATGTGTGTGTGAGAGTGTATTTAAGCGCATATGTGTGTGTCTGGTGTGTAAGCGCATGTGTGTGTGTGTGTGTGTGTAAGCGCATATGTGTGTGTGATGGTGTATAAGCACGTGTGTGTGTGTGAGAGTGTATTTAAGCGCATATATGTGCGTGTGTGTGGTATGTAAGCGCGTGTGTGTGAGGGTAAGCGCATGTGTGTGTGTGTGTGTGATGGTCTGTAAGCGCATATGTGTGTGTGAGAGTGTATTTAAGTGCATATGTGTGTGTGTGTGTGATGGCGTGTAAGCGCGTGTGTGATGGTGTGTAAGCGTGTGTGTGTGTGTGTGTAAGCACATGTGTGTATGTAAACGCGTGTGGGTGGGTGTGTGTGTGGGGGGGGGGGGGGGTTGCTGTTTTTGCACATGTTATTATGAGTCATTTTGAAACTATTTTATAGATTTCTTTATGTGAATCTGGTCAAACTGAAGCTGGAGGACCTTCTTTGATACTTTATAGCTTTGTTTTTAAATACATTTATAAATATTTATATGTATACACATTGCCAGGTTCAGGTCACCTCTGTGGAGCATGTCATGAAGTTTCAGGCCATAAAAGGAAAAGTTAAGCTGATGTAAATTAGTGTTAAAAGTTCAAGCAGCTCAAATTGACTTGTAAGATCATCCAAGGGTTAAATCGTGTATGCTTGCCAAGCATCGATCAGTCTCTCTCTTCATGTTTCTGTCTCTAATATGATTTCAACGGATAGTTCATTCAAAAAGTGAAATCCTGTCATTATTTGCTCACTCTTTAAATCATGATTTTTGAATTTCCGTGATGCTCCTGATGCAGAAATGACACAATTTAAAAACAGATTGCTCTAAAACTCACATAATAATCAGTTCTCAATGAACTTCTATTTGCAACAGTGATCTGACTGTACAATGTAAAGATGACTCGCAATAATCACTTCAGACCCGAATGTGCGGCTATTAATCATTAATATCGGACTGCTGTATGCCTCGACTGACCAATCAGAATTGAGTTCTCCAGAAAGCCATGTCATATGGTTAATTATGCTTTATTGCATATTCGTATGTGGGATATTCCTGCTTAATATCGACGACTTGCAGCCATAAAGGCGTTAACTGTGTGATGTTTGGAAGATGATGTATAAAGAAAGAAAATGGCAATGTTTGAATTTGCTTTGCAGGAGTTCGATGGTCATTAAAGAACTCTCCTGGATTACTGCAACACTGTGAAAGTGGAAAAAGGCCAACGGCTGAATAAAAATGTGCTGTCCAATAAGTAAAAGTGAAAACATAACTTAATTTCTGTCATTCCTCATCACTGAGAATAACGACTGATCAGTGAATTCTGTGTTTGCACTGTCAGATTAATGCCATGTGGAGGTAAACAGTGTGTCATGCTAATGAATTAGTTTTAGTCAGTTGATGTGATCACGTAACTGAAACACACACACACACTCACTCACTCACTCGCACACACTCACGCACACACACACACACACACACACACACACAGAGACGTGTACACACACACACACACACGTACATACACAAACTCACACACACACACATGTTGTGTTTCCATGTTTTATGGGGACTAATAATTAAACATCATTTAGTATGATTTATAAGCTGTTTTCCTCATGGGGACCGACAAATTGTCCCCACAACATCAAAAATTTCGGGTTTTACTATCCTTATGGGGACATTTGGTCCCCACAAAGTGATAAATACACGCTCTCACACAGACACACACACACACACTCTCACACGCGCACAGACAAAAACACACACACAAACACACTCTGTCTTGCACACATGCAAACACACTCTCACACACACACAAAAACATGCACTCACACACACACACACACACACACACACAAACACACACACACATGCACGCATACAAACACTCACACAAACACACTCTCACAAACAAACACACATTCTCTCTCTTACACACACACACAAACACACACATTCACTCTCTTACACACACACACACACACACACACACACACACTCTGTCACACACACAAACACACCTCAACAAGCGAGGGGTTTACCTGAGTCACAGCACCCCAGCTCAGCATAATCAATAAGGCACTTTTTAATTAGTTTGAATAAGCCAGCGTGAAATATCCAAAGCTCTGTACACCAGTACACACATACACACCTGGTAGCAGTTTAGTGGAGCTTTCAATGATACTCCGGATAAGTATGTGTAAGCTTGTAAACTCCTTCTCATTGTGGAACTAATTGTGGGCTGATAAAGAAAAGAGCCATTGATTTCTGGGTGCAGAATAAGGATAATTGCGGTACACTGAGGGACTTGATGTGTAGCGATAGGAAAGCGTTTATTACAAAAGCACCACATGCAGATGGATGTTGTATTTGTTTACTGTAAATGTGATGGGTTGTCCTGGGCACTGTATGCTGTAATTGCTTATTTTCCGAATGATTAAATTCAAGAAAACAACCATTTATTAATCCAGCATCTGTTATGCAAAAATATAGTTTAAAGAAATGTGCGCGTGTGTGTCTTTCTCATTCTGTTACTACACTGTAAAACATGATAGCCCCATTAAGTTATGTTACTTTATTTCTTATCTTTAACTCCAATTGTCAGGACAAGTTTGGGATATATAACTCAAGTTTATAAGTTTTCTAAAAATTGTATGAATCCATTGTCTTGAGTACTTGTGAGTTCTGTCTGGGTTTTCAATATTCATTTAACACATGTCTAAGTTATAAGTTGAAAAAGGGGGAGGAGGAGGTGGAGAAGATGAGGAGATGGAAGATGAGGAGGAGGTGGAGGATGAGGAGGAGGTGGTGGAGGAGTAGGATGAGGAGATGGAAGATGAGGAGGATGAGGGGATGGAGGAGGAGATGGAGGAGGAGTAGGAGGAGGATGAGAAGGTGGAGTAGGATGAGGAGATGGATGATGAGGAGGATGAGGTGGTGGAGGAGGAGTAGGATGAGGTGGTGGAGGATGAGGTGGTGGAGGAGGAGTAGGTGGAGGAGATGGAGGAGGAGTAGGAGGAGGATGAGAAGGTGGAGTAGGATGAGGAGATGGATGATGAGGAGGAGGAGGATGAGGTGGTGGAGGAGGAGTAGGTGGAGGAGGAGGAGGATGAGGTGGTGGAGGATGAGGTGGTGGAGGAGGAGTAGGTGGAGGAGGAGTAGGTGGAGGATGAGGGGATGGAGGATGAGGAGGAGGAGTAGGTGGAGGATGAGGAGGAGTAGGTGGAGGATGAGGGGTGGAGGATGAGGGGATGGAGGATGAGGAGGAGGAGTAGGTGGAGGATGAGGAGGAGTAGGTGGAGGATGAGGGGATGGAGGATGAGGAGGAGGAGTAGGTGGAGGAGGAGGAGATGGAGGAGTAGGAGGAGGATGAGGTGGTGGAGGAGTAGGTGGAGGATGAGGGGATGGAGGATGAGGAGGAGGAGTAGGTGGAGGATGAGGGGATGGAGGATGAGGAGGAGGAGTAGGAGTAGGTGGAGGAGGAGGAGATGGAGGAGTAGGAGGAGGATGAGGTGGTGGAGGATGAGGTGGTGGAGGAGGAGTAGGTGGAGGAGGAGTAGGTGGAGGAGATGGAGGAGGATGAGAAGGTGGAGTAGGATGAGGTGGCGGAGGAGTAGGTGGAGGATGAGGAGGAGGAGTAGGAGTAGGTGGAGGATGAGTTGGTGGAGGAGGAGGTTACTCACCTCAATCTGGGTGGCGGAGGACAAGTCTCAGTTGCCTCCGCTTCTGAGACCGTTAATCAGCGCATCTGATCACGTGACTCGTTGTGCATGACACCGCGGAGACTCACAGCATGTGGAGGTTCATGCTACTCTCCACGATCCACACACAACTCACCACACGCCCCATTGAGAGAACCACTAATCACCACCACGAGGAGGTTACCCCATGTGACTCTACCCTCCCTAGCAACCGGGCCAATTTGGTTGCTTAGGAGACCTGGCTGGAGTCACTCAGTACACTCTGGATTCAAACTCACGACTTCAGGTGTGATAGTCAGTGTCAATACTCGCTGAGATACCCAGACCCTCAGATTGTGACAACATTACATATTTAGAGTTTCTGATACAATTGAACCTTTGAAGTGTTTTTCATAATATCTCAGAATGTACAGTGAATGTGTGTTATTTTGTATTTTGTGCATGTGCAATGTATATAACTTCCAGCATGACTCGTAATGTCTTATAACAACTTATAAATATCTTATGGATGTTTAGAATACATTGCTTTTGTCACTTTACTTAAAGCATACCTATTATACACATTGCATATATATATATATATATATATATATATATATATATATATATATATATATATATATATAATACATTATTAGGTCATTATTATAATGTGTTATAATTGTGGTTACCAATATTTGAGACGTTATACGTTCCTTTCCTCTTGCAAACCTGAGGTCTGCCTGTTCTCCACGTTCTCCTACATATTTGCCTTTTATTAAAATCAACCCAGAAAGATCTCTGATGCATTTGCTCTTCCTTCGAGCAAACTCGCCCACCGATAACACAGGTGATGCTCGGCCATTTGTTATGGTGCCACTGCAATGCAAATGCCCATTTAAATAAAAGTAAAATGATTTCATGCCAATGACTTGATGGAAGCCTGATTTATTTTAGCAAAAAAGAAGAATGAAAGGAGGAAGTGAGACACTGTCAACATTCTCCCATGACGGCCTTGTCACATCAAACCCACATTAACTGACAAAGTTGCTGTTTTAAAGAAGAGCTATTTCGAACAAGAGCATCTCTCCAGAGGAACCTCTTCTTTAAACCGCTGAACAAGTACAAACAGCACAGTTACAGACTGTTGAGAACAAGAGAAAAGAGACAGACACATCAGATAAAGACCTAGTTGAAGAGAGAGAAGCCTCACGATTTTCTCTTCTGTATATGATATTTAGCTGACAGCGCTAACAAAGTAATGTGGCACAGAGTGTAACACAGCTTTCAATTACTGGCTATCAAGTAGCTAAAGTCCAATATTTGGATGACTCTTAAAAACGTTGCTTTATGAGGCATCCCAGAGGACATCGGAAATCTAAGAACTGGCACAATACTTGAATAATCTTGGCTGAGATGGACTTTGCTGTCTTTTATGAATCACTTAGTGAAAAATGTACTTCAATGATGCAAGCCATAAATTGACCAAGAGCAGGGACTTAAGCTTTGCTGTGTGAGGTTATTTTGAAGGGCCAATATTGACCTTTATATTGACCAATATTGACCTTTTTTTTTTGGTAGCTGAATGTTATTATGTAAGCCAAAATATATCAGACGCATTCAAATATGTGAAATACTTTCCCTCTACAGTATACACAACCTGACCTCATAGAAATGGCAAAATGATCTTTGCGTGGCTTGTTGTACATATTGCGTCAGTTTCCTGCTGAAATGAACACTAGAGGCGCTACAACAACAATTATCTTTAACACAAAGTAACCAGGGTTACGACTGGCAAAGGCCCCGGGGCCAGTTATCTCCAAGGGCCCCCCTCTAAAGTTGTTGGGGGGGGGGGGGGGGTTTGCCCAAAAGTTGTTTGGCCGCGGGATGTTTGCCCAAAAGTTGTTTGGCCGCGGGATGTTTGCCCAAAAGTTGTTTGGCAGTGGGATGTTTGTCCAAAAGTTGTTTGGCCGTGGGATGTTTGCCCAAAAGTTGTTTGGCAGTGGGGATGTTTGTCCAAAAGTTGTTTGGCCGTTGGGTGTTTGCCCAAAAGATGTTTGGCCGTGGGATGTTTGTCCAAAAGTTGTTTGGCCGTGGGATGTTTGTCCAAAAGTTGTTTGGCCGTGGGATCTTTGTCCAAAAGTTGTTTGGCCGTGGGATGTTTGCCCAAAAGTTGTTTGGCCGTGGGATGTTTGCCCAAAAGTTGTTTGGCCGTGGGATGTTTGCCCAAAAGTTGTTTGGCCGTGGGATGTTTGCCCAAAAGTTGTTTGGCCGTGGGATGTTTGCCCAAAAGTTGTTTGGCCGTGGGATGTTTGCCCAAAAGTTGTTTGGCCGTGGGATGTTTGTCCAAAAGTTGTTTGGCCGTGGGATGTTTGCCCAAAAGTTGTTTGGCCGTGGGATGTTTGCCCAAAAGTTGTTTGGCCATGGGATGTTTGCCCAAAAGTTGTTTGGCCGTGGGATGTTTGTCCAAAAGTTGTTGGGGGGGGGGGTCATATTCATTGTTTCTGGGTTTTCAAGAGGGGGGATCGTCAAATTGTATCGCACAACCTTAAAGCTATAAAGCAATACCTTAAAACCTCACCTGTTTGGGAGAACATTTAACCAACTTTTAGCGCCACACAGTGGCCATTTCACCTCGGAACTGCCACGATACGTAATGAAGAACGCCATAAACACTCACGCAGTTTTCAAGCGTTCAGGCTGGCTGCACCCTATGCAAAAAGCAGTATCTCAAATGAGTATACTCAACTGTTCATGATACGGTAGGCGAACAATCCTCTGCATCTGCTAAGATTCTCACTGGACACTTTACCTATAACGGAAGCTGAAATATCGATTTGAAAAGTAGAGAATTGGGAGTTGGGAGGATCTTAAGTGTAAGTGCTGAGCATTACCTAACACACATTAATGCTGCACTCGAATCCGTTAACATGCTCAATGTGCTTGTTTCTAGGTTTGTTTGTTGAACGGATCAATACATGCTTTGTCTATGATGGACATGAAACACAATTGATAAGTTTGTGCTTTTGGTTAATGTACTGTGCTGCTCAACTCTTCCGGTCCAGTTCTGGCAGTCATGGGTAATAATGTATTTATGAGTCAGTGCATGTTCAGCACACTCTCCCAGCACCTTTGATTATTTATTACTAATAAGTAATTTACTCCTATTTTTAGTGCTAGTTCATCATTTCGTGGTTGAGTATGTTATCAGGTTGATGATAGCATTGCAATTGTTTTATTTTCTTGTTTTGACCAAAGAAATGACTACAGATGGTAAATAGGTTATTTTCAAACTGAAATTTGAAAAATATCTCTTAAAGGGGAAGTGACCAGTTTGAGAGGCGTTTTAAAGATCACATGAAATCAAATTGGACATTTTGTGGCTTTTGGTTGAGGTTTGTTAACTTTAGAGCCGTCTTTATGCTAGTATTCTCGTCTTTACGTTTACAGTCTTTCTCTTCCAAGAAAATAAACCAAAAATACTGACGACGACTCTTGGATTCACGGTTGCATCCACATTTTTGTCCAATCAAAGTAACAAGTCACGAATCATATTTCATGGCTGTGTCATAAACTAAAGGCTATTGGATGATTCAAATATCCATTATAATCAGGGTTGGGAAGGATCAAAATACATGTCATTACTCGCTCCAAAAATGTTTGAGTATTTCGTTTTATCTTCTGGTAAAGTAAAAAAAGCTAAACATCCTTAAAACAAGAAAAAATACTTGCTAGAGAAGAAGAATGGCACAAGATATTAAGTCTTGTTTTCAGAAATCCGCCTCTGCGTGCCTCTTGGTGGCGCTATAATAATAAAATCTCTAAAAATGGTTATAACTATAGAACTGTTGGTTCAATCAACTTGACATTTTGCATGCAGTTTATTTGCCCAAGGTGCCATCATGGGCTATGAGGACAGTTGTATATCTTAAAACATGGCCGCCATCGACCCCATCGACTTTTAGCAGCTACTGTATATGAACTAGTTCTAGGCCGTTTGCGCGATCGGAACAAAAACAGTGCAGAAAGATTCTCTGGAGTCCCAGTATTCTGCCGTTCCTCTGAGGACACACAAAAATTGTGTTCCTCTGCCTCTTGGTGGCGCTATAATATTAAAAAATCTAAAAATGGCTCTAACTATGGAACCGTTGGTCCGATTTACTTAAAATTTTGCATGCAGTGTTTTTGCCCAAGGTGCCATCATGGACTATGAGGACAGTTGCATATCTTAAAAACATGGCCGCCATCGACCCCATCAACTTTTAGCAGCTACTGTATATTAACTAGTTCAAGAACTTTCACTCAATTGGAACAAAAACAGTGCAGAAATATTCTCTGGAGTCCAAGTATTCAAGGGTTCCACTGAGGACACAAAAAAATTGTGTTCCTCTGCCTCTTGGTGGCGCTATAATATTAAAAAATCAAAAAATGGCTCTAACTATGGAACCGTTGGTCCGATTTACTTAAAATTTTGCATGCAGTGTTTTTGTCCAAGGTGCCATCAACGTCTATGAGGACAGTTGCATATCTTAAAAACATGGCCGCCATCGATCCGATCAACTTTTAGCAGCTACTGTATATGAACTAGTTCTAGGCCATTTGCGCGATTGGAACAAAAACAGTGCAGAAAGATTCTCTGGAGTCCCAGTATTCAAGGGTTCCTGTGAGGACACAAAAAAATAGTGTGCTTCTCCCTCTTGGTGGCGCTATAATATTAAAAAAATCAAAAAATGGCTCTAACTATGGAACCGTTGGTCCGATTTACTTAAAATTTTGCATGCAGAGTTTTTGTCCAAGGTGCCATCAATATCTATGAGGACAGTTGCATATCTTAAAAACATGGCCGCCATCGACCAGTTAACTTTTAGCAGCTATTTGAACTAGTCCTAGGCCGTTCCCACGATTGGAACCAAACCAACGCAGACAGGTTCTCTGGAGTTCCAATATCAATAATCACTAAAAACCATTTCAACTTTCGATGCATCGCTGCAACAATAGGCCAAAATGTACAAAGTGGGTGTGGCCACTTTTTCTTAAATGGTTAAAACTCTTGAACCTAATGAGATATTATCCCAAATTTGATAACACTTATGGTAGGAGGCCAATCTGAGGACACATGAAAAAAATTGCATACCTATGCCTGTTGGTGGCGCTATAACAGTCTTGAATGTCTAAATACCATATCTTTGTGCTACCTAACCTGGTGTTTCTGAAAAGTAAGGCACTTTATCATTGTTTTAGTTGCTAAAGGACTGTCTAATTAATGCTTAATATATCTGTTGCAAATGTACTTAAAGGACCTTAAATGCTTGAACCCTATTAATTGCTGCTCGCAGCTATATTTTCAATTGTTATTTATTTGTTTATAGTCAAAATAAGCGAAAAATATGCCAATGCTTCACTATTAATCCAAAGTATTTAAATGACTGACTTTTAGAATTCTAACGGAATGTTACAAATTACATTTTACCACATAGATTCTGTAATCTGTAGTGGAGTACATTTTAAAAGTAACTCACCCAATCCTGATTATAGCTAATAGCATTAATGCTCAAAAGAAAAATGTGCTTTCATGTTTTTTTTTTTTTTAATGTTTTTTTAACTTGCTGCTGGCTTTTACAGTACAATGCTCTTTCTATCCTTGGAATTGAGCCAATTTAAAAACACTTTATTTATGGACATAATATGCTTTCAAATCTAAAGTAAAAGGTTACAAATGCATTTCCAGCCCAATTTGGCTTCTGCCTGAAAGCACAGCAGAAAATCACCACAACATCTTACACTATCTATTTCAGTCATCATAAACCCAAACAGTAATTGCATATTCAAATCTTGTTAAGAGGTTTATATGATTTCATGTCTTTTTCTGTTGTTTTGTTTCAAACCCCTCCTGTACCAAGATGAAGCCCTAAAATACAAGGGATTATAACTCGCTATCGGATAAAGAACTACGGTGACAAAAACCCTTCAGATAACACCATAAGCTCCATGTACCCAAAGAATACCCACGCAATAATGTAAACACAGAGATGTTGCGAACCGCCGATCAGAAATGAACATTCTAATATCACGGCATCTTCGGCAATCTGTCGTTCTCCCGTAAACACGACCTCTCAACAATGTGTATTTGGGTTCATGTTTTCAGGGCATTTATGAACATGCATGCTCACACAGACCCTTGATTTGATCTCAATCTGTTGTAGGAGACCTCTGATCCTCGTCCTGGTTCTTGCACGAGATTGGACATCAGAGATGATCTTCCACGACCCGGGAACAGACCCGATTCGCTGGCGTAATCTCTTCACTAGCCTTAGTGCTTTGTAAAATTGGAGCGTAACAAGCTTTTCTGCTAATACCCTGTGAGAATGTCTTCTTGTTTCTGGAACCGCCGCCAGAGTTTTAATATTGTTGACGTTATTCATTCTGTTGGGTTGTTGGGATTCATTTTTCTTCTTCTTTGGACGGATTCCAGGTAAATACACGCAGACAAGATAGCAAATAAGCATTTAATTTATCTTTATCCCCTAAAGACAGAAAATTCTGACAAATTTCTCTCTCTCTCTCTCCTACAAAACTCTGATTGCACTCTCTCGCTTCTTTCGAAACGATCTTCACACAAAGCCCGGTGGTGAACGAGGCAGTGTTTTTGTGCTCGTCGCTGTGTTATTGTTATTGCTTTTTTTTCTTTCCTTATCTTTTTAACAACTTAATATTTCCCCGTTGCTACCCGACTGTCTTCTGGGACTCAGCCACATATGCTCTCAAATAGATTTGAATTACGATCTCACGTGTGCTTTTGTCTGGGCACTGTGATTAATAATGAAGGAATCAGGGCCTAATTGTTCATGCAGGCGGATGAGCATGCCAGAGATGGAAGAGGGGTAGTAGGAGGTTGTTGTCCGCAGTGACCGGTGTCCCGTGGGGGTTCGCTTGGCATCATGTTCCCATGGAAATTGGATTTGTTAGCCGATGGCTGCTGGCAGCCATAGAAAAGTGTGGCTGCTTCCCTCCCCAGAGCTGGCAAATCAAGTTTTCATCAGCAGGAAAGGATTTAGGCGTACTGTCCTCTCATAAATCGTTCCATGTATGTATTTTGGGGGGGGGGGGGGGGGTGTTATTACTGGAGTGTTTCTGATGTCTGTAGTTGAGAGAGGATGGAACATCGGTTCATGAGCTACCATACCCTTTCCTAAACCTTAACTTTTATTTCTTCCTCTTAGGTCAGATAAGCACTCTGGCTGTGTCGGAACATTTATGCTGCGATCTGCAAATGGACGCTGGTTCAGACAAACTTTAAAAGCATCATCATAAACACATCACATGAGCTTTAGCGCACATTTCTGCATTTGGCAGACGCTTTTATCCAAAGCGACTTACAGTGCACTTATTACAGGGACAATCCCCCCCGGAGCAACCTGGAGTTAAGTGTCTTACTCAAGGACACAATGGTGGTGGCTCTGGGGATCGAACCAGCAACCTTCTGATTACCAGTTCAGTGCTTTAGCCCACTACGCCACCACCACTCCGTTTACAAACTACAATGCTTGTTTTTCTCTAGAAATGTACGTTCTCTAGAAATCATACGTTGAAAGATATGAAAAACGGGACCTTTATTTTCAAACCCGATCAATTGGACGCCATATTTATTCTTTCAACCAACCAGTGAACCGCACATGCAGGATTTTGGGATATCAAAGTCAGTGAAGGCTGGTGTAAAGCGGGTTAAGGGAAAGGAGGCGGCGAGAATCGGCTTGACAATATAAATAATAGTTTTAATAATAAACTGAACGGAAAATACATAAACATAAACACAGAGCAGCTGCATGTCATTCTCTCTATCTCGAACCATAGTGACCGGCCCATCAGGCTGATTGGGGACCGGGCGCGGGTTCTTCCAGCCCAGCCCCACCCTCCACCGCTCTACACTCCTCCCGGCGTTGCCTCAGGCCGGGGAGCCCCGGCATGACGTACATCCTCCCCCCTCTCTCCGGGTCTGCCGGCGAGTCTTCCCTGCCTTTCTCGACCTGGGAGGAGACAGGAGGGTAAAAACAACAACAAATAAAATAGGCGTGGGACAAAGGCCAACACGGAGCGACAGAGAGAGGAGAGAGGGAAGAAAAAAAACTCACTGACCGGGTCTCTGATGCACAGTCGCGTGGTCCTCGATCACTCCTTCATCCTCTCAGGCGGACGCAACCGCTCCTCCTCGGGCGGACCGGAGTCAGACCTACGACCCCGTAAGAGAGAATGCTCCTCTGCGTTCCCAGCGACTCGTGGGGACACTCCTCCGCCCCTGGCAGCGGCCCTACGGCTCCAAGTAGTCAGAGAGTCACCCTCTCGACCCCTCCGAATTTCTGGGGGATGGCAGGGTACTCCTCTGCCCCTGGCAGCGGCTCCATCGCTCCAGGCGGTCGTGGAGTCCAGTCCCCACTTGTCTCGCGGACGGCGGCCATTCCCCACGTCCGGGCGGTCGGGGTACACAGTCCCCTGGTGGATGGCAGTGTCAAGGACTCCGCGATGGGCATCCCTCCCCCTTCCTGTGTTTCGGCACCAATGTAATGCGGGTTAAGGGAAAGGAGGTGGCGAGAACCGGCTTGGCAATATAAATAAAACAAACACAGAGCAGCTGCATGTCATTCTCTCTCTCGAACCGTCGTCATCGGCCGCCTTTATCCCTTGTTCACCCCATCAGGGTGATTGGGGACTGGGCGTGCATTGTTCCAGCCGGCCCTGCCCTCCTCCGCTCTACAGCTGGATCTCTCTCTCTGTCTCTCTCTCTCTCTCTCTCTGTCACACAAACACACACACACACACACACACACACAACAAAAATTAAACTGTTATAATGTCAAAATAGGTGCATGCATCAACTGTGTTAATGTGATGGCACGTTAAATACAATAAAGTTAACTGATTTATTCCATTAATTCGATTCCATAAGGATTGTTGTTCATGCATACAAATAATTAAGATTTAAGTTCATGCATAAAAATTAGATGCTGTGAATGTCAATATTGTACATTTCAGTGTCTATACAAATGTAAACAAATGTATGTGCTAGAACGATATACGGTATATACCAGCATCTAGCATGTACTAACATATATACAGTATATACAGCAGATGCTAGTGTACTCTTAAATGTTGGCTAAATACACCTTTACAAGAAATATGAACGACTCTTGCACGCAGGGCGTCAATGTAATCTCACATGTATTTGGATGGACATTAGGTGTTTTAGCACATTTGCATACGGTTGATTACATTGGTTTTTCTGAATGAATAGTTTTGATAAAGGCCTATAATTATCGTGATGATATATGCTGTATATATACAATACAAATACCTGTTCTGCATATCTGGTAAAAGTTTATTTTGCCAACATTTAAGAGTACATCAGCATACAGGTGCCCTCGCAGCTATGAATGCAGAAAAACAAAAAGTCAAAGTTTGTTTTCACGGGGTCTTTAAATGCAAAAGGACTCCTCTATTTGCCCCCCGGAAAGATATAGCAATATCTTTCTGTTTAAAGCACCATACTTCCATATCTGTCGTACCACATTCATCCGTCAGCAACGTTAAACTAACAGACCCTGAAATTGTACATACAAATACCATCAGAGTCCATATGTAGCCCGATGGCCTTCGTCAAGCAAACAGGTTCATTCAGACAGTTCTGTTCCCAAACCAGCGCTAAAGTGAGATGTTTCTGCATTATTGAAACCCCTTCGATGACAAGCCTTCATTAAATCTCAACACAGATGAGCACAGACGTGCACAAGCATGCCAAGGCCTTCTAGAAAAACACCGCTCTCAAGAGATGCTATCTTCACACACGTTTACTCACCGAAATCCCTCTCTAAACTGTAAAACGGAAAATAAATAAATAATAGCATGGAATACTATTACTGATCTACGGAAATGCAATTCTTTTATTTTTATATTTGACTGAAATTTGATCAAATATTTTAGAATTTTAAGCCATTTATAAAATGTTTACATATTTTAAAATTTTTTTTTATATAAAAACTAAAATGTGGACGTATTTTAGCCTGAAATTCACTAACTTGAAGATCCACGTTATCAGAGTTTTACTGTAGTTAATTTAATATGAAAAATCGGACATTATGTGTTTATAGCATCTTTGCTCTCCATTTCTGAATGATCAAGAGGTTTAAATGACCCTTTATTTATATATATATATATATATATATATATATATATATATATATATATATATATATATATATATATATATATAAAAATATAAATTACAAAGTGGTGGGGGCATCACGCAACAACATTTGTAAAATTGTCGTTTTTAATTGAATGCTGGTTAAAGATTTTCAGGATCATTATTCAGGGGTTGATTATTATCCAGAGGTCCGGACGGCTTCCAAAACAGAGTGTTGATAGTGCTGTCACATGGTACATGTTCCATTTGTCAGCGCTGGAAAGAATGGGCCAATCACAGTCATTTATTATTGGATCAGGATTTTACAAATGCTTTCATAGATACTGTTGAGGCAGATTTACATTCACAGGGATGAATCCTTGAAATGATCAAGTTTTATTCAAAATAACGATCCAGCATAAATAATGTCTCCAATGAGATGTATGAAACATTCTCTGATTTAAATGCAGATGAACGGAGGATTCGGTTTTATGAGCTGTCGGGCACTCCCTGCAGGTATTAAACTTTGTGTCTCCTGACACAGTCTGTGGCTGACAACATTTACAACTTAAGTCAGTTACACACACACACACACACACACACACACACACACACACACAAACAATTATTTTGTTGGGATCAGAACATGCACAGAGATAAATAGTTCAAATATGCCTCCAGAACATTCTCGGGACCAGGTAGCACCAACTCCTATAAGGCCCGCACCGATCCGCGACCTGGGGAGCACAGATTTAAAGCGGCCTACCTGAACTAAAACTAGCTTGCGACACCAAAACTTACCTACAAAAAGAAGCCTACTACACTGAAGCTATTTAATGGAGAAATATCATGTTAAATATACACTAACTATCAGATACTATCATTTATTTTTACAATCGGAGCACAAAAACAAACCCTGCAACCCAATGGAAAGAGTAGCTTGTTGCTGGAGAAGCTACGTTATTTTAAAAACAGCAGCGCTAGTAAAAAATGTAGTTTAGCGTAGCATCTCTACTGTTCTTTTACCCCAGTGCTAATGGTGTCTCATATCACTAAACACAAACTTACACACACACCAGCATTATTTGGAGTCATCAAACTCTCTGCCTTAGCTCCATGATCCCTGCACTTCAGCAATGAAGGTATGCCTTCACACTGAGTTTATACATCAGCAGAACAGAGGAATCTGTGAACCAGGCATTAGCCTCTGGTTCTGTCTGCAATCTCAGAGTTCCTCTGCTGTGTGTGTCCATTATTGTTCAGTATTTCCTTACAAAGGCATGGCGGGAGAGAACAGAGTTTTGGGACGGCAGCGGCGAGCATCGTTGTCATCTGACAAAAGACGAGCTTCATTTGTCTCCCTCATCTAATTATCATCTATCTGTTTCACAGTATGTGTACGGAGAGTTGAGCCCAAAACAGACCACGAGTACCGCGCCATCTGTTGTAGATTTTTTTAATTCCATGTTTTTTAAGTCTTTGCCACGGATCATCAAGTTATTCACGTTTGCTAAATTTTCCGTGAGTTTCTTTTCTCTTTTTGGAGCCCCAAGAGTCCATGAATCACCAGAGTTTTCATTGTGCCAGATTCATGTTTTCAAGTGCACATGCATATGCAGTACATATGGACTCTTTGTTTAGTGCTATGGGGAGTTAAATGGCCATTCAGGCATCTGATATATATTGATGGTGACACTACAGAACTGTTCTTCTGCGCACGTTTAGAAGCACGAATACATATTGGCTTCTTGTTCCTGGGGAATTTTCTCTTCAGGCTTTCTAGGATAAATCTAGTAAAGCACAAGGACATATATTGCTGTTACTATGGCAACATTTAAGCGTGAACTCCCATCATTTGGGATGGGAGTTGCGAGGAATTAATTGATTTCGGTTCTTCTTAAAGTAATGTTACGGGTTCGATACAAGTTGAGATCAATCGACAACATTTGTGGCCTAATGTTGATTACCGCAACAATTATTTCGACTAATTTCGACAAAAAACTCAAATTGAGACACTTACAATGGAAGTCAATGGGGCAATTTTTGGAGAGTTTAAAGGCAGAAATGTGAAGTTTATAATTGTATAAAAGCACTTGCATTAATTCTTCTGTTAACTGGTTTACACTGTTGTAAAGTTGGATATAACGGTTAGTGTGCAATTTTAACACACTAAAATCATGAATATTGTTTACATCTTGTGGCTATACTTTTGAAGGCATTTTCCAGGTGGGCCGACGCACTTTGGGACCAATCACGGGCGGACTGGCCATCGGGAGTACCGAGCGGTCCGAATGGGCCGCGATAAGCTAAAATGAGCCGCCGCGTTATGCAGAACGGACCACATTGCACTTATGCCATCCTTGTGGCATGCACTTGTGTCAATTGTTTGTGTCCGTCTCTCGTGACCTCGGGCACGATCTGTCTTCATGTTGTGCTGGTGCTCGGTCTTAGGTGCCCGTTTAATTGTGGCCGAACTCTCGCACAGATGTCCCGTCTCGTTTTGTCGCCTGTTGCGTGCATCGCGTGGTATTTGCTTTGCGGTGTACGCTCAGGCTTTGTCTAACGTGAGAGTGCATGGCATCACTCTGTTGCCGTGCATTCTCTCGTCTCGTCTGTCGTTTGGCATGAGCGTGTGTTGCCTTGTAGTTTCCGTCGATATGCGCTCATGTCATTCGTGTGTTTGTGTCTGTGAGTGCGTTGATTTTTTTTATTCCATATTCCGGACGGCAGTGGCTCAGTTGGTAGAGTGGGTCGGCCACTAATCACAGGGTTTGTGGTTCAATACCCGGCCCACATGACTCCACATGCCAAAGTGTCCTTGGGCAAGACACTGAACCCCAAGTTGCTCCCAATGTCAGGCTAGCACCTTGCATGGCAGCTGTGCCGCCATTGGTGTATAAATGTGTATATGAATGGGTGAATGAGTCACAGTGTAAAGAGCTTTGAATACCAATAAGGTTAAAAAGGCGCTATATAAGTGCAGACCATTTATTGCCACGTGTCTCTCAGTCTTACGTCATGCCCCGCCTCCTTGTCTGCTTATTAGTTCATTAGTTGCACCTGCCCTCTTTGTTGACCTGTTTGATTTCTCTCCCTATTTAGTCTCCTCATGTGCTCTGTCCTGGGCCAGTTCATCTTGTTAACTAATCAGTCTGTTCATGTCGGTCTTGTTCTACTTTTTGTATATATATATCACTTTAGAAAAGGTCATGTTTTGTATCTGGAAATATATGCATTGACATTGAATCCGACAAAACAAGGCGCTATACAGCTGTACAATCCACGGATGCAATTGGTTGCTTTTTCGTTGTATCAACACTAGTTCCCTGTGTGTATTCACATGGCCCCCATGGTTCTCCTAATAACTAATTAAACCATCCTTTGACCTTCCAAATACTACAGTACACAGTGAAATTTGATCATAAGTCTGACGTCAACCCCCTATGTCCAAAAGTCCATTAATTACCCCATAGCTTTTCTCCACAGCCCAGAGGAAGGTGACATAGTTTAGCTCTCCTGCTGGGCCTCGCTTTGAATGAAGTCTTTGGGAAGACCTTGCAGATCCCTTTCGCCATATTGCAATTAATCAAACAGTGTTAATTATCTCATTATGAACTAGAGATGGATGCCTAAGCCGTGTTGGAGGGAGAGAGTAAAGAAAGAGAGACACAGGGGGTGTGAGTGTGTACGAGACTGAGGGAGGGAGAGAGAGAGCGACATGGCTAGTTGCATTTGAGCCTTTTAGATACACGTGTGTTGTTCTTTAATGCATTTGGCTTGAGACACCGAGTCCAGAGTGGAAGTGATGCCATCAGCAATGGAAGACTGATCCGCTTCTGGTTTCATCATCACAAGTGGTGAGAGAACCCTCATCATCATCATCCTCCCAGCATGCACTTGTTCTTCTCTCCTTCACTCCTTCAGCACAGCTGGCCTGCACCACATGCTCACTCATTCACATGGAGGATTAGATGCGGTGCAAATCCGTCTCTACTGGCCTGGACTTTCACACAGATCCGTCTCTCCTTTAAAACACTCTGGCTGAAGCTGGTTAATGCTGGTTGGTGCTGGTGGAGTAATAACTTTTGTCAAACACATACTGAGCTACACAACACATAAGCTACACATATGTATTCTCTCGGGCACTTTTTGAGCCTAAATAGACACACAACCTTAATAAGTCCAGTAGTACACCTACATGGCATTAGCCACATTATGCCGTTCATGTAAGATTTCTAAGAGCTGAAAACAGCAGCACATCACGAGTCCCGTGCATGCTTTGAGTCTGACTACAGAGCGGCACTCATTCACTATACATTTATACACTATACATGCTGCACACTGGTGGTGGTTGAGGAGATTCCCCTGTTAACTGTGTAAAGTGCTTCGATTGTAGTGTCAGAAAAGCTCTATTTAAATGTAATATTCATTCATACATTACAATAGAATTCCCAATAACCAGGGCACTTTCAACATGATTCTCAGTGGGAGAAATGATTGGAAGCCCTTACAGGAATGGGAGAGTTGTGACGCTTTGTTAAGCGAGTATGCCGCTGTGACGTCACCCTAATGCCCTGCTGCAGGGGCTCTACAGCTGGAACCAGCATCCGAAACGGTATCAACCAGCTACTCTTTCTCACTGACCTCCACTACTGTTGATAATGGATGCGTGTCTCTAACTCATTAACCTTCTCCATTAGCCTGACTAACTCCTTATATTTTTCCACATGTGAATCCTTCACTGCTGATGGAAGAAGCTATAGTAAACATGTGGCATGCAATCCAGGAAGAAATAACAAGAGCGGATGCCATGATTTACCATAATTATGGGGCGGCTGTTGCTCAGGTAGTAGAGCAAGTCGGCCACTAATCGTATGGTTAGTGGTTCGATTCCCGGCCCACATGACTCCACATGCCGAAATGTGTTTGGGCAAGACACTGAACCCCAAGTTGCTCCCAATGGCAGGCTAGCGACTTGCATGGCAGCTCTATTAAGGCAGGGTATTAAGGCATCTTTCGCTTTATCATTAAACCTTAAATGCATGCAAGATTTAAACATTTTATAGACTTCCATATTGTAGCATGAATTCTGTCACTTATATGGACAAATGGTATTTCGGCTGAATGAATAATTGATTTAGAGCTCTGGGCCCTTTGGGCATAAAGGCCCCTGGGTAACGGCCCAATCGGCCCGGTGGTTAATCCATCCCTGCCTGTATGATACAGAAATTGTGTTCATCCACACAGTGGTCGTAATTGTGAGGGAATAGGACGTCTTTAATGCGTGCTTCCATGCTGGTTTAACTAAAGCTGCTATTGGTGAGAGAAATACAAAGCAGATGATGATCAAGTGGAGTTTTGTAACCTAAAAAATCTTTATGAACTCATTAGACATCCATTTTCATAAATGATATACGGGAGACATGATTACATTCAAGAAATTGTGACGTGATCAAAGTTTCAGAATTTGTAGAAATGTGGAAGTGTGTGTGTGTGTAGAACTAGAAGAATGTTTCTCATTATTTCAAGATACAGTTCATTCGTTCCACATTAGAATATGAAAGGTTCTTGTGGCAGAAGCGGTTTAATTTCATTCTTAAATGGGGAGAAGCTAATTACTATGACAAGGTTATTTTACCCGCGTCTTTGAGGCATCAGTCCTCCGCCGTTTTCATGATCCACCCTCTGTAATCTGCACCAAAAACCCGAAGAAATAGGTTTTAAAGAGCAGTTGGTAGAGAGGCTTAATCCCTCTTAAACATCCTTAATGTCTTCTCAAGTGGGACTTCCTCGGGAGGAAAGAAGAGTACTTTTCAGTTAATCTGTAAATCAGCTTTGCCGCCAGGGACTGGACGCTTGTCTTTGGATAGAGCGAAGCTGTAGAAATCTCACACCTGAAGTGGTGTTCATTTCAACTTTGCTGTGATCTCTTGCCTCTCTCACACACCGTGGTGAGTTCTCAGGGCCAGCAAAGCCTTCTCTGCTGGCCTAACATGCCAAATAAATTAATATTTTTCATCCTTTCATCCTCAATCACTTTTTTGCCTATGTATGTTTAATCGCTTTACACTCTTAATTAATCTACAAACAAATAGAGAAAAATGAAATGTTTATCCAGTCAGAATTTATTCCTTGATGCTCACAAGTGAAGCGTGAGAACTGTGTCACAAATCACATGCCCAAAGCCGAGCTCGTTAGCCAAAGCGGCACGTGAGTTTGAGCTGCACCCTGTGAGACCTTCCGAATTTCCACAGAATCCCTCAACAGTGCAAATGATTGAACGGCTAAAGTAAGATTCATCAGCCAATCAGATTGATTTATTGGTTCTTGGTGGGTGTGATCTTTAGGATATGTCCCGGTCGAGGCCTTCTAGCTTGCCTTGAGTGACGCAATCACGCTTTAAGTGACACATTTGAAAGCGAAGAGCGTGAGATCGTCATCACTGCCGCTATCGCCGTTGAGAAAGAGATCCTTATGGATTTAAAAACACCAGATGTTCTGCATGACCGTGTGATTGATTCATATATTAATCATGAACGGAGGACTGATTTTCACTTCAAGTAAATTGGTAAGTGCTTTTTGCGTTCTCATAGCAACATCAGGAGTTTTCTACGTGTAAATTTGGCTGCTGGAGCATTCAGTGTCGGATCAAGTTTTGAAAAGTTGTGCTGCGTTCCTTTCAACTCGGAAAGTCGGATTTTATAACTTCCTGCTAGGAAAAGTGCAATGGATGCATCTTGAAGTTAGAATTACAACTTGTAGACTCGTGCAGAAATTCTCAACTCTGATTTGGGTGAGATGCAGGGGCATGATGTCACACAAACATGTCCACACTCAGGGAGATTTACAGAGTAAGTGATAAACATTCACTTAATATCCATAAATGAGATTGTTTCCACATTACATGATATTAAAGCTTGTTTAACAGGTGTATAAAACATTATAATCTCTTTTGATAATCGTACACCTGAAGCACAAATGCTAGTGCTAGCATTGTTTATCAGTTGGGTTGCTAGGAGACATAGCGCTAGCATTGTTTATCAGTTGGGTTGCTAGGAGACATAGCGCTAGCATTGTTTATCAGTTGGGTTGCTAGGAGACATAGCGTTAGCATTGTTTATCAGTTGAGTTGCTAGGAGACATAGCGCTAGCATTGTTTATCAGTTGGGTTGCTAGGAGACATAGCGCTAGCATTGTTTATCAGTTGAGTTACTAGGAGACATAGCACTAGCATTGTTTATCAGTTGGGTTGCTAGGAGACATAGCGCTAGCATTGTTTATCAGTTGGGTTGCTAGGAGACATAGCGCTAGCATTGTTTATCAGTTGGGTTGCTAGGAGACATCTCTAATGAGAGTCAAACCCCTGCTAAGCTAACAGGAGTGTTGCACTTCCGAATACCGGGTGCGTCTGTGGCTCAGGTGGTAGAGCGGGTCGGCAACTAATCGTAGGGTTGGTGGTTTGATTCCTGACCCACACGACTCCACATGCTGAAGTGTCCTTGGGCAAGACACTTAACCCCAAGTTGCTCCCAATGGCAGACTAGCACCTAGCATGGCAGCTCTGCCATCTAATTGGTGTGTGAGTGTGTGGGTGAATGGGACACAGTTTAAAGCGCTTTGGTAACCTCTAAGGTTAAAAAAATGACATTATATAAGTGCAGACCATTTACCATGTCTGTTCAGGAGACGTACATTTCACAAAGAGTCATGCTGCAGTTCAAATGAGGCTTGCTTGAACATTTAGTGTCATTTCATGTTTTGGCTTTCGTGCGTGGACGTGTTTTTAAAATGTCAATTGGTATTACTAGTTAGCTGCGACATAATGTTTGATGCCCAAAGACATACGGCGTCTTATTCATTGTGAAACTGTGTTTTCTTAACGGCATGAATCACATTGAAGGTCTAGACTTTAAATGCACGGCCCGCCATTGCTCACACATTTACCTACAAGCACACATTTAAGACATGTTAATCGCTACCAATGAAGACTTATCATGAGGAATCACATTCTGTTGGATCATATAAGAGTGGATTGCACTATGAAAACACAGTTAATTTCAGAACTTTAAACTTCCCAGTCCATAAAGGGCATTTATCAAAGCCAAGCTGCAAATATGTCTCTGAAATGTCAGAAATCTCAAACATTATGATACATAAATCACATTTGAAGATGGTACTTGCTTAAAGAAGTCTTAAAGGCACAGAAAAAACAAACATGTGACCTTTTAAAGGGTTATAAACATTAAAATTGTTTTTTTAGAAATTAGTCTCACTCTCAAAAAAAAATTTAGAAGGTGAATATTTGTGTTTACAGCACATCCATGAACATGTTTTTGTTATAATGAAGTGTCTTGTTTTGGGTGACCTTTGAAGATAAAATGTGTGCCTGCAACTTCAGGGGATTCTGAGACAGCAAAACTTTTCTTGAGTATCAATTAACTCTATTATAATAGGTGTGATGGCCTTGGGTGGTAATAGAGGGCACTTTTTCAGCCGTCTTGGTTTCCGGAAGGATTTTTCCTATTAATTTTTTCCATTGGGATTTCATAAAATAAAATTGTAATCGACTGACAGCTCTAATTTATTTCACTGCTTCCGTTCTTCACAGTAGAGTACAATTGGTTCAATGGTACAGTGAAAGTAGTAGTGACCATGGTATTACCATCATGGTAGTGTCTAATCCCATCCATACCATGCCCAAAATACCATGGTATTACCATGGTGCCCTGCCCAAAGAACCATGGTGAAACCACGGTCCAGTTTTGTTACTGATGCAAGAGATTTTGTGGTTTAGGAACCTGCACAGGATTTCAGTGCTCTGTTGGCGAACAGTACCAGTTTGCTGTCATGCAAAGAGAGAGAGAGAGAGAGAGAGAGATGTTTCCCACTTGTTCCAATAGTTCTGACTGACAACTGTGGTGGCAAACTCACCACAGATGTTCTCCATCCTCACCTGTCAAAATTAATATTTTCTGAATTCTGAATTTTTGGAATAGAGATTATCTTCAAAAAAACGTTTATTTCCCTACTCATTTTGATTCCTGGTTAGACGATGACGACTCTAGTGTGACAGATACCAAATGAACTGTTAATCTGGTCAATTAACACCCTGCCATGCAGACTTATAATCAGCACATCGGAGAGCTTCGTAACTCACAGCGGTTATAAATTCCTTCACCTCTCATTCCCGTCTTCATATTCCACGGCCCCTATAGAGCTCATCTCAGTGCCTTGTCCCTGGAGGACTAGTAAGAGAGAGAGAGAGAGACTAGCAAGAGGCTTTGAAATGTGCTTCTATTTATGCATTCACTCTCTAATGTTGGGAGGACGGAGCGAGGAAAGAGATGAAGAAGCAGCAAGAAAAGACAAATGACAAAATGCAACAACAAAGCCAAAGAGTGAAGGCGTTTGAATGGCTTTGACCCCGTCAAACTGTTTGCCTGAAAAAGTCTAAAAAGTTTTCACACATATTTTATGAGGCTGTAATGACAGCAAGATTCGTGAGTGCTGAAAATATCCTCCTTAACATTTGTGTAGGACAACCTTCCTGTGAATGTTTATACAGCGGTGGCTTTGCATTGAAAGAGCTTAACTTTAAAAGCTTAAATGCTGAAATGGTCTCGAGTATGTAGCTCACTTCACAGATCCTGGCTTGATATTCAGATGGGGATTATGAAATCTAGTTTAAGCCGACAGAAACCTGCATACATTTCTGTCCTGCCTGAATTATGCTTTGGCCACCTGTCTTCTCTCCTGAATTGCTGTTCGTCAGGTATTCCAAGCATTGAGGATGAAGGTAATTGAGCATGAAGGTGGTTAATCAGAAAGGGTTCTGGTTACAAGCCCTCGCCATATTCATTGTGCCTTTTCACCTGTCCACGTCCACCTGTTTATTCTTGCTTGTCCAAACTCACTTGCTCAAGCCCACCTGGTTTGTACTTGTCCTTTGTTAACTGTCCAGCTCGCCTGTCCATTCTCTCTTGTTCATACCCCTTCATTCTCGGCTGTTTAAACTCACCTGTCCATGCGCACCTGTTTAGTCTTGTTTGTCCATTCTCACCTGTCTGTTCTCATTGGTGTACAGTAGCTTGTGCATATTCACTGGTTCATTCTCAGCTGTTTCTACTCACCTGTCCATGCGCACCTGTTTATTCTCGCTTGTCCAAACTCACTTTTTCAGTCCCATCTTATTATATTTATTTGTCCATTGTTTCCTGTCCATTTTCACCTGTCCACACCAACCTTAAGTCCCACCGGTTTAGCCTCCTTGATTCATTCTTACCGGTCCATTCTCAACTGTTTACACTCAGCTTGTGCATATTAACTTCTTCATCCTCAGCTGTTTGCTGTTACCTGTCCTGCACACCTGTCCATATTCACCTGTCCACACCAATCTGTTTATTCTTGCTTGTCCAAACTCACTTCTTCAATACCACCTGTGTGGCAGGGCGAGCAAAAGACAGACACAGTGTGTTTAATAGAAATAATAATAAACATAAAATGTCCAAATAGGCGAATAAAGTGTCCAAGGGGGATGTGGAGTGCCCAGAGGAGGGTCCAGGATGTGGGCGGGGTCCGGCGGTAGCACTCTTTCCTTTCCATGGTCTGTGGAACGAGGTGTGGCGGCTCCAGTGGCAGCCTATCTTCCATGGAGCCCTGACGAGTGTGAGGGGAAAGGTGGCTGGGCATCCATGCCTGTTGGCTGCTACACATGCTGCAGTCCCCTGGCATATCGTCTAATTCGCACAGAGAGTTCAGGGGTGCGGGTCTGGTGTGCATCTAACTCGGCCGAACCCTCCCTGCTCTGCTCATGGATCTGTGAGGATGCCAGTTTGCGTACACAAGGAGATAGAAGCCAGCTTCCCGAGTTTTTATTTCAGCATTGATTAGGCTCCATCTAATTCAGGTGAGCCTCATCATCCGCTGACCCAACAAGGCTTATTAATTAGGCGCCTCTTCTCCTGCTCAACTCCCGTCATGAGCCTGGCGATTCAACTTGTCCATTGCTTTCTGTCCAACTCACCTGTCCATATTCACTATTCCATATCGACATGTTTAGTCCCACCTGTTTACGCTCATTTGTCTATTTACTCACAACTTGTTCATACTCTTTTATTCTCATCTGTTTTAAGTCACCTGTCCATGCCAATCTGTTTATTCTCACTTGCCCATTGTTAACTGTCCAGTTCACCTGTCCATACCAACCTGTTAACTCTCACCTGTCCATACCCGTTTATTCTCACCCGTTACTCTGGACTAAGGGGCAGCTGTGGCTCAGGTGGTAGAGCGGGTCGGCTGCCAATCACAGGGTTGGTGGTTCGATTCCCGGCCCACACGACTCCACATGCAGAAGTGAACAAAACACTGAACCCCAAGTTACTCCCAAAGGCAGGCTAGCACCTTGCGTGGCAGCTCTGCCACCATTGCTGTATGAGTGTGAGTGTGTGTGAATGGGTGATTGGGACACAGTAAAGCGCTTTGGTAACCTCTAAGATTAAAAAAGAGCTATATAAGTGCAGACCATTTACCACTTCATACAAGTTCCAACTTGTTTATTTTCAGTTGTTCAAACTCACCTGTTTAGTTTCCTGTGCAGTCCATATGCACTTGTCCATTCTCATATGCCCACACTTTTCTATGCCCACAATCACTACATTACACAGAATGATCTTCTAAGAAATAAAAAAATCATACTATATAACCGCTCTTGAGCTTTGGTGGGGGTTCATGCTGCTCATTAGACATCTCAAGGCTCTTCAGAAATCTCTGTGTGATTGCCTCTTACAGCCATACCAGAGCTTATTTAATCAAACAAAACAGCCACCCAAAAATAGACGACAACGCTGAACACACACAATTCCACAATCTCCACGACTTCACCCCAGCAGCCTTTTGAATAAAACTTCCTTTCCAGTGAATGCCTGAGTGTAGATTATGACAGTAATCTTATGTCGTTAAAACTGAGCAATATAGACCCATCAAATATTCATAGAAGCTACTGTGATTAGAAACGCATGAGCCGGCATTGATCCATCTATATTGGAAATGCAATCGTCAGGAACAGAGTCTGAGTCGTTTAAACCAGGGTTTCATGAACATGGCTCCTTATACACTGTGTTGAGCGAGAGAGTGATGGAAGTGGTACTTGGGAATGTCATTGGATTATGAGTATTATGGAATGGAATATTCAACTCAGTCGCTATGACGAGATGTGGCGGAAGAGCAAACCGTTGCTCTGTTCCAAAACCTAGTGACCTGCCCTCTCCATTGTCTTTCTCCACTTTAATTGATCAAAGGTCGTTCCTGATGCCAAGGCTGTTTTGAAATGCGGATGGCTTTAGCAGAAGCAGATACCATTTGCTCCATACCACATGATTCACAACCTCAGAGCTCACAGTAGGTCTGCCTTTTAAAGGTTTATAAATTATCTCCTTTGGAGAATATGAATGGGATTTTGACTTCCGGAACCAGATTGTTGCACTCCATTGTGAGTCTTTTGGACACTTTATATTTGACAGACACAAAGTTTCACTACTCTGCATGCCTTTATTTTCAAAATGATATCTTTTGTATACTTTTTGGGGCCACTGTAATTGCATTTCTGGAGTCAGGGTTACTTTGTATTTCTGTCTATGTAGAGAATCAGATTTCTGCTCCAAATAACTATACGGTGAGGGGGTTTTAAGTGCACAGAAACAGTTGGAGTCCTTCCTTACAAGAGCTGACAGGGTCCATATTAGTGCCATGAGCCGTGACGTTCTAGCATGGCCTCTGATACCGCTGAGGCTCCGTAGAGAGCTTATGTAGATCCTTAGCTGTAGCACTGAAGGATGCAGGGGATCTCTCGCCAATCATCTCTTGGAGAAACAACCCTTTGGCTTCTCTTTGTGGGATGATGCCGAGACTAATAAAAGCATCCCCAGATGTCCTGAGCTCAGTGCTTTTCTAATCCTCTTTTCCCTCACTTCTCTTTCGTTCTCTCCTTCGCTTCGCTCCCTGGTGAAAGTAGGCCTTGTAAAGGACACTCTTTTGGTTGAAACCCGTCCTGCATGGTGGGGGATCACTGCTCGGGAAGAAGATTAGCTCTGTGATAATGCAGGGAGTCACACCTTACGGTCTGGCTTGCAGTTGATTGCAGAAGTCGATGGATTATCTTTATAAAGCTGCAGCAATCAATAAAACCAGAGGAGATTTACTCCAATTCAAGATTGAATGGAGCAGATGTGGTTAAGCACTTTAGGATAACAGATCTGAGAAACAAAACAAAGGAGTTTCATGTATAGTAAGGCATCATCTGTATCATTCCTGCTTTAGGATATGGATTATATTATTAACAAAGATGAATAAATGCTGCGAAATATATATATAGTTTATTGTTAGCTCGTTATACCTAATGTAAACTAATGGAACCTTATTGTAAATCTTACCAAAAATGATCCTATTTTGCATTTTACTGATTCATTTAATGAATGTGTGTTAATTATAGCATTTTCAACACAAATTATTAGTGATATGATTTTGATGCTACCTTGTCAAATTCGACTGCTGCTTATATGGAGATCCCAATGAGGGTCCGGATGCATCGCTGTTGAATTGTTGAAATGTAGAGGGACATTTCGTCTTTGTGTGTGTGCTGCATTTGAAAGAGAATAATTCCACCAACTTTATATAAGGTGACTTTAGATATTATGCATTTACATATTTAATTCAAAGTACTAATTATGCAAATAAACGTTGTTGAGTTGTACTTATAGGACATCTGATTTGCTGTTGTTAAATTGTATTATGCATATCAGCATGTATATTGGCCATGCTGCTCTCTAGTTATTGGCATCAGCCATTGAAAACCCATATCGGGGGTCTGGGTATCTCAGCGAGTATTAACGCTGACTATCACCCCCGGAGTCGTGAGTTTGAATCCAGGGTGTGCTGAGTGACTCCAGCCGGGTCTCCTAAGCAACCAAATTGGCCCGGTTGCTAGGGAGGGTAGAGTCACATGAGGTAACCTCCTCGTGGTGGTGATTAGTGGTTCTCGCTCTCAATGGGGCATGTTGTGTGTGGATTGTGGAGAGTAGCATGAGCCTCCACATGCTGTGAGTCTCCATAGCAACCAAATTGGCCCGGTTGCTAGGGAGGGTAGAGTCACATGGGGTAACCACCTCGTGGTGGTGATTAGTGGTTCTCGCTCTCAATGGGGTGTGTAGTGAGTTGTGTGTGGATCGTGGAGAGTAGCATGAGCCTCCACATGCTGTGAGTCTCCATAGCAACCAAATTGGCCCGGTTGCTAGGGAGGGTAGAGTCACATGGGGTAACCTCCTCGTGGTGGTGATTAGTGGTTCTCGGTCTCAATGGGGCGTGTGGTGAGTGACTCCAGCCAGGTCTCCTTAGCAACCAAATTGGTCCGGTTGCTAGGGAGGGTAGAGTCACATGGGGTAACCTCCTTGTGGTGGTGATTAGTGGTTCTCTCAATGGGGCATGTGGTGAGTTGTGTGTGGATCGTGGAGAGTAGCATGAGTCTCCACATGCTGTGATTCTCCGCGGTGTCATGCACAACGAGTCACGTGATAAGATGCGCGGATTGACGGTCTCAGAAGTGGAGGCAACTGAGACTTGTCCTCCGCCACCCACTACACCACCATGAGGACCTACTAAGTACTGGGAATTGGGCTTTCCGAATTGGGAGAATAGGGGATAACTCATGTTCTTGTAAAAATAATTAAATAATCACTCTCACAGTTTGGTTGTAGCAGTGAGGAATGAGTGCAGTTCTTGAATATGACAAATATTGCAGTCATGTGTTTTTATAGCGCGTCTGTCAAACGGCTGGTTTGAGAGGAGACAGCAGGATGTGAGGATGTGCGTCAGATGAATTGCTGAGATCAAACGAAGACCACAATCACCTGCGTCAGGTGCAAAAACCACCCTGTCAGTCATTTCTCAATTAAAACATATTTGGTGAGCTTGTAGCAACAATGGAGGAAATGTAATTTCACCTGCCAGGTCGATTGATGGAGCATTGGTGCAGTACCAAAATTCTGTATCCGTCAGCCATTTCTTAGATGTAAAAATTCCCTCTTATCTGTTTTTATAAAAAATGTGACATGGAAAATCTTTATATTTGTCAAATGTGGAAATCTGCACACAGTGCACTTTTGGCAAAGAAATAATGAAGTGAAACTTTTTATTCACTCGTAGGGAAGAGTGATGCAACTTTGTGTCTTCGTGTTTCCAAATCTATTTACATTTGCATTTATGTATTTTGCAGAACATTTTATCCAAAGCGACTTCTAGTTTATTCAAGATATACTACTTTTTCTTTTATCAGTTTGTGTTTCCTGGGAATTGAATCCTTTACCAGTTATATACCCCATTGAATTGAAGGGTCAGAGGATCTGGGGCCCTTAACCCCTGAATATCTTCAAGCCAAACTATTACACTGTATTTTTGTCCATTTTTTCTGTAAAAATATCTTCACATTCTTAAAGGAATATTCCGGATTCAATACAAGTTCAGCTCAATCGACAGCATTTGTGGCATTATGTTGATTACCACAAAAAACAATTTTTTGACTCGTCTCTAAAAACAAAACAAAACAAAAAAACAGAATTTTTGTGGTAATCAACATAATACCACAAATGCAGCCGATTGAGCTGAACCTGTATTGAACCCGGAATATTCCACGAGCCTCTTGCGACCCCCTCGTACACATGCGTGGACATTGTATTTTGGCTTCGCTATATGCGATGCTTTAATTTAATTTACACCGACTGATCTCAGTTCAGGAGACTCTGTGCTCTCAGAGTCATGTGACCAAACAATATGGCGGCAATCACAGAGGAGTTTAAAACGCCAACCACACTACATCTGGTAAGAATCCTAATTATGTTTTTACATTCAAACCAGTTTGAGTCAAAAGATTAGAGTCTCTAGTATAATTCGATATGCCATTTATAAAATTTGAGCGATTTATCATGAAAAGGCGCACTGTGAAACACAATGACCACATATGTGGACTATAGGCTCATTTACAGTATGCTTTATGCACTCTGTATCACACTGAGAATCAATGCATGCATCCAAAAACTGAAAATGTGTCTTTCAGAGGCTTTATATGGAGTTATGATGAAAATAAGATGCATTTGATACTGTTCTGAGACCAGTGCAGACAGACAGCACACTGGAGGTTAAGTCATGCACTAAATAGGGAGCAAGGGAGCATCCTATAGCTCTCCTATAACTGTTCTAAGACCAGTGCAGACAGACAGCACACTGGAGGTTAAGTCATGCACTAAATAGGGAGCAAGGGAGCATCCTATAGCTCTCCTATAACTGTTCTGAGACCAGTGCAGACAGACAGCACACTGGAGGTTAAGTCATGCACTAAATAGGGAGCAAGGGTGCATCCTATATCTCTCTATGCAGTTAAGTGCGTTCACTCCTAAAATCTGATCAAAAGTTCAGTTTCAGGCTGCAGATGATGTTTGGATCAACATGTTTGACACACATGGGACAATGATCATCAGTACATAGATTCACCATTTATAATGGATCATTTTATTTGAACATGATTGACAGTGATTGGATGATGCTGGACATTATTTTAAATCTGAATTAATTATGCTAATGTATGATGGGTTGAATAACCAACACTCCTGGAAACATAATAAAAAATTGGATGAAAATAGCTTGGTATTATTAAAAATTTCACAACTTCGTCTCACTGTCCGCCATTTTTAGAAAAACTCAATGACCTCTCCGTTCTTTTCAATTGTGAGCTTTTCAATTTCGTGAAAAGTTCTGGTCCAAGACTCACGTTCACTTAAAGATGCCTTCACTGGCCACTTGATGACCAGTTCATTTGTCGCAAAACATCTATGACATAAATATGTAATTACACTTACAATCTATGACTACATCACATGCATTTTAAACGTTACCTTCTCGTCTAAACAAGCATTTATTCATATTTCTTTGAACCTCCTGTGATTTTCAGGTTCCAGACATTGGCCCATTTTAGCGAGGATGAGCCCATTATTCAGGCTGACCTCTGAGGTTTCACGCCCAAATGATGAGCCCCAGGGGGTGTAGACAGTGACTCCCAGCGCCCTCTGGCCCGGATTATCCTATTTCTTCCTAATGAAAAATTAACTGCCTTAAGAGTTCGCTTGAGCTTGGGAGTAACGTGAACACAACTCAAGGGAAAGAGTGGAAAAACGGATAAATGGGACATTCTTGTGCATCTTCTTGGAGGGAGAGATAAAAGCAAACAAATCTATAATTGGCCTGCGTTACATGTTCAGAATTAATTACTTGTATCTAATGGCCAAATTGGTTTATGTTTATGCGCTGGAATCCCCAGACAGTTGAATAATGAGATTTCGGCGTTTCAAAGTTTTGGCGAATCAAGACGCTTTCTCGTCCTCGCTCTGTTTTCATCCATTCTACAGAGAAAGTTTGCTCTTAAGAGTATGATTCACATTTAACCCTTTGTAGCAATTTGCAGTAATCTGAAGGCACATTTGTTCTGTGAGCCACAAATAGAAAAAAGGAAATGACCTACTTTCGCTTAAATCATCTATTGTTTTCATTGCCATGAGACCAGACTTCTGGTGGAAGCTTCAAAAGTTATAAAGAAATTAATGTAATTCCCAAACGACTTTCTTAATAAGACAGGTAACGACTCCTCTGAAACCGTATTCCCGGTGAAATATCATGTTTAAGATATATTTCTCAAGGAAACAGTCTGACATGCTACTTTGGCTGCCTATTATATGGCCAAGGCAAAATCGTTGTTCCAATGAGCATCCGGACGTATCGCCGTTGAATTGCTGAAACTTAAAGAGTGTCGCTTCGTCTTTCTTTGAGTGCTGCTTTTGAAAAAGAAAAATTGAAATGACTAAGATGATGGATCGCTGCTTTCACATGTTTGTCATATTAAATTGAATTCCTCTCTAATTTGGCAGAATTGCTCTCTGTAAGAGTCAGACTTGAGTCGGTCTATTGTTAGCTTCCTTTTCATTGTGTTGTCTAACACAATGTGAAAAATGTCTTTTTGATCTATTCTCTGTGTGACAAGCCAACACCAGCACAACGTCGCACACGATATTTAAAGCAGTCTCGCAGATGTGGGGAAATAAACATTGAAATTGCTAAAAGGGTAACACGTTCCCATTGTTAACGTTCATTCACTTTTGACCACAACATTTTCATTTCCTCATCAGATTTGTCCCTATATACTGGATAACATATCAGCCAAGGCTGGACTGGTAATCGGGCATGCCGGGCATTTTCCCGGTGGGTCGATGCACTTTGGGGCCAAGCAGGGGAGAAATGGCCATCGGGAGAACTGTGCGGGCCGGTGGGTCGGCTGCGAAACGTGCCAAATGGGCCTCGATAAGCAAAAATGAGCCACTGCGTTTGTGGAACAGACCACAACATGGTGCCATGATATGCAGAAAAGGACAGCAGACACCCCCCCCCCCCCCCCCCCCCCCCCAAACACAACCCCCCGCAGGTCAGCAGTTGGACCAGTTGCCATGTAACATCCTGGGTCGATTTCACCTCCCAGTCCAGCCCTGATATCAGCTAAATGTACTTTTAAAGATTAAAACATACTAGTTAGCTTTCTTTTATTATGCATAACGAGTTAAGTCAACATAGAGCTTAATTTGATGTAAATCCACTACTATTTTTTTTAGCTGATGTTGCATTTTTTTGTCCCTGGGTGTGTGCACTGACTTCTTACATAAAAAAACTGTCAATTTATTAAAAAATAATCCAGGTGTTTCTCTGTATTTCCTTGAAAGTGTGTTTCAAAGAAAACTTTCTTCGCAATATTGTTGAAATTAGGAATCAATTATTGTACTACAGGTTTCCCCTTGTGTCCTTAAATGTACAGTTTATCAAAAAACTTACTACTTTCATTATTTACTGGCCCTCATTTTGTCCCATTGTATGGAGGTGAACTGTATTGTTAATCTCCTATTACGCAACATCAGGCTTCAATCACTGTCCCACACGAGAACCACATTAAGCGGTTATAAAGCGAGATGAATAGCATAAGACTGCTGCATCGCCTGACAGAAATGCGAACGGATGTGGCTGACATTAAAAATATATAAAACAATGTTTATGTGTTGCATCGATGACATCGCATCGTTGGTTATTTGAGCGACGAATCGATCCAGATCCCTAATATTAGTGTGGCTGTTTGCTCTTGATTTTCATAAGGATAGTAATACATTCTTAACCCCTTAAACTCTAAATCTAATTTAACTCTTAAATTCTAATTGTTCAAAGAACCCCCCCCCCCCCCCCCCCCCCAAAAAAAACAAATGTTCAAATTATTCATAAATAATCACACATTTATAATTTTATGATAAACAGACTTTTATAAACTTTGTAAACACATAATTCTGGTTCTGTTCACTCTACCGCACTTTGTAAAGTCTCATTTAATTCCACTAGATGGCAGAAAGCACTAGATTTTTTTTCTCTTTATTACCTTCCATCACAATACACAGATGTGAACTGTAGGTGGCGCTCTAACACATTTTACCCCTCACAGATGTGCTCGTCCATAGACATTCAGTCTAATGTTCAGTTCAAGCAACACCCTTGATGTTTCATTGAATATCTCGGCCTCTGAGTGGACTACAAGCTCAATTAAAGACTCATTAGAAACCTGAGATCCTCCCCGTTGTGGTAATACATAACATTTTATTATCAATTACATTTATTATAATTTTCTGACGATTTGATTTGCATGCTTTTCCTTTTGGGTGGCACATTTTATTTTGGACATCTAAGATATAAAATTGGATTAATCAGCCAAGCAAGCTCACAGACAAGTACAAATTCACAGTTTTTTTTTTTTTTTTTTTTTTTTTTTAGAAATTTTCCTAAGGTAAAAGCAGATTTATAGCTATTTGAGGCTTACAGCAGCAGTTATTTGAGCATAAACAAGACGTCTGTATTTGCATGAGGATCTGCTGACTGCAGAAATCATATTTCACTTTGTGATTCTTTGGAAATCTTTCAAACTGTGGTATTAGGACAACAGAATACACTGTAAAGTCACTTTCCTGAGAGTTAGAGCTTTCATTTGATATATGACTTGTCTATTTCTGTGCTATGTGAAGAACTTTTATATTTATATATATAATATTTCTACCCCATTACCTCTAGGGGGCGCTCATAACAACCATTTTGAAGCATTATATTGTTATTGTAAGTAAGAAATGCAGAAGTGATGGCTATCTATGAACATTTCAGATTCTAAGCTTTCGAATGATACGTAAACGTTGGGACCACCCCCAACACCCCCCCCCCCCCCCCTTGGACCCACCGGCGGGTCCATAGAGTTTATTACAATAAATATTTTGGGGTTTAAGTTACAGGTGCTCTTGTATAGTGTATATTATTTCATTGAGTGGGTTGTCGGGTGGAAATGTAATTTACACATACGCGTAGCGTTTTCCGCTGTGGGTCAGTGAATCTCTTGCCCTCTGTGGTGTGTACCTGCCGGATGTTAGGGTAGCGGCTAATGTGCTTGTATCAGAGCCTAATGAAGAGATTAGAGAGGACGCTGAGGGCCAATTAAAAGCATTGAGGGTGTTTTGCTGACGTGGCAGTGTGGCAAGGCAATTAACAGCACTGCCCTTTGATGGGCCCGAGAGAAAACAAACACACAATCGCCTCAACAGTGCTGTCTAAGGGGAATGCATTGGACATACGCTTTCACTTTGCATGGTATCACACACAGACTCTTGTAAACATCTTGTAAACACAGCACACAGTTCATGGTTATGAAATGCTGCAGTCGTACTGAAGTAAACTGTTGCCTCCCACGTTAAGGATACTCTATGGAGAACAAGAACATAGAGCAGGTCTTGCATATTACTTCTCAACCCCCTAATCAAGGCTAGGAGGCATGAGAAAAGCACTTTAAGTCCCCTTGTCCTTAATTTTGTACAAAGAGTATCTGTGTCCTAAAATACATTTTCCCAGAGAGTCCTACTTAAGATCTCCCAGGGAGCTGCTGAACCCTGGCGTTTGTCTTTGATTGAAATTGCGTTTTATGTGAGTAGATTTAAGCAAGAAGGCATCGCTGTGTCTGAACTCCTCTGGGTTCTGTTCACCATGGAGACCAGCCTCTTATGCCAGAACACACTGGTGTCAAATTGCGTGTTAATCCACTGAATCCGAGCGCTGCAAATTGCAGGGTACCGCCGGAGAAACTGCTCGTTCCTCTCATTGTCTGTAGCGAGAAGCAAGTGAGTGCGTTTATCTCCGAGGCTGGATGGAACCTGATCTTTCCTCTCTTCTTCTCCCATCTGCCACTTTCATGCCGAGCTCCGAGTCACTATTTCGCTTGCATTTATTTGGATCCAGAATCCGTGGAAAGATAAGCTCCATAATTTGCTTCATCCCAGCACTGCCACGCTGCAATATTGACTTGCGGTTTTTCATTCCCATACTCGCAGATCACAATTACCCCAAATCGTATGAAGCCACCCCCAGATATCAGAGTCCACTGCGTGGGTTAAGAGATCCCGTATCCCGTCCTCACTCGTAGACCCGTTGCCGGTCCTTCCATCATTCGCTTTTGCACAGCTAGGATGGGAAATGGGCCGGAAAGAGGTGGGCGGAAAAGTTGAAGTGTTAGTGTGTTTGTTTGTGTTTAAATTCGATTAGATTTGGACAAGTGTGTGTTTGTGTGTTTGTGTGCACTCAAGGAAGTCCAACAGAGGAAGTCGACTCACCAGTGGCTCCCCGTTCCCCTCTCTGCAAGTGCTCCATGATTCTTTCTCAGTTTTAGCAAATTATATTTTCATTATTTAGCTTTTCATTCTCATTAATAAAATTGGCTGAGATTAATGAAGAAAATGCCCACGGCGTAAATTATCCGTGACGAGCAGCGTTTTTGGGGACGTGCACAAAATCTAGTGCGGCTAATCATATTTCATTGAAGTGTTATTTCACAACATGCACTCCAGCAGGACAGAAGTATTTTAATCAACGCTTAAAAATAACTGAGTATCAGATGCTGGTGAATGAAGCGTTGACTTCTTTGAATAAGTCACTCAATTTGTACATTGTATCACAGCACGGAAATAAACATCTGCTTTGCATATTAAAGGAATGTTCCGGGTTCAGTACAATATATACAAGTTAAGCTCAATCAACAGCATTTGTGGCATAATGGGGCGGCTGTGGCTCAGGTGGTAGAGCGGGTCGGCCACTAATTGCAGGGTTTGTGGTTCGAATCCCGGCCCACATGACTCCACGTGCCGAAGTGTCCTTGGGCAAGACACTGAACCCCAAGTTGCTCCCAATGGCAGGCTAGCACCTAGCATAGCAGCTCTGCCACCATTGGTGTATGAGTGAGTGTGTGGGTGATTGGGTGTGAATGAGTCACAGTGTAAAGCGATTTGAATACCGAGAAGGTTAAAAAGGTGCTATATAAGTGCAGACCATTTACCATTTAATGTTGATTACCCCCCAAAAATCATATAGACTCCATCCTTTTATTTATAAAAGTGCAACAATCTGTGTTACAGTGTGTCACTTACAATGGAAGTCAATGGGGTTGTAAGAGGTTTGTAGCTGGGAAAACAAGGAAACGGGAAAATTGGGATTGCAACTCAAAGGCAGACCTTTAGTAGTACACTCATCAGATCAGATCACACTAGGGGTCGGCTGTGGCTCAGGTGGTAGAGCGGGTCGGCTGCCAATCACAGGGTTGGTGGTTCGATTCCTGGCCCACATGACTCCACATG
>JAVLUX010000186.1:22837500-22987500 GCA_032164185.1 Moxostoma hubbsi
GTATATATATATATATACTGTATATATATATATATATATATTACAAATTAATCACATATAGCGTAATATATAATTAATAACCACATACCTTTGCAGATGTGTTAGTTTGTTTATACTGTCTGCAGACGGTTCGACGACTTTTCTCGTATTTTCACTCTATTCATTCGTCATTAATAAATTAGGCCGATTTTACTGTTTATTTTGCTGCGTTTATTTACGCTGTTTTTGTTGTCGCTTTTAGTTCTTCGTCATGTCATCTTATTGTTATATACGGCTGACACTGTGACTGGGGTTAGTGTGTTTAATGATGAGACACCACTGCAATGCACTGCCTGTTTCATGAATGAAGAGACCCAAATGTCATGATTGGTTGACAGGTGCAGAATGTTCATTATTAGGCGTCTCCTACATTACCTATCAGATGGGCCAAACCTAATGGTAACCGTGTGCCGATTATTACTCATTTTATCACGGTAACCCCCATATTATCAGACACTTTCAACTCACTGCAACCATGCAAACGTGCATTTCTTCTGTAACTGAAAGCTTTTGCATGATGCTGCATGCCCGCAGCTCGTCGTCAGACAAATCACATTTGCCCGTGCACTTTTCTCTGCGTCTCTCTCTGTGAACATTACAGCTCCAAGAACTTTCATGCTGTTAAAATCAAAGGTGCTCCGCGTCACCGAGCAACACCGTGAGTCAAAACCTTCAAAGTCTTAAATTCATGAAAAAACAACAACAATAATAATAAAGTAAATAAACACCTGCTGCTGTTGAGAACTCCCAGAGCTCTGTAGGCCACTGTAATATTTAAAGTCGTAACAAAGTTACAGGGTGACATTTGGCGTCAAGAGACACCGGGATAAAGAGGCGGTGATATTTTTGGAGGCCCCATATCCGCCAGTAATTCCGTCAGCGTGTGGCTTTGCCAATAAGAGAGAGAAATTTGATATTTGATGATAAACGAAATGAGATTACTCAGAGGCCATAACTGAAGACTGTCAGGAAGAGATGAGGTGAGTGATTGCTCTCCTTTATGCATGACTGCTGTTATTTCATCAGAGCTTTTCCTCTGGAAGGTCCCAACTGTTGGCTCCGTTACACAGAGGTCGTTTATTGCCTGATGTGCAGAGTGTCACCAAACAAGATTTATGTCACCCAAACGTTATTGCCGGGATATTTTTGGAGCGAGACGGAGCAAAACAGTCGCTTTTCATATGCACTCGAGATGGAAGGATGTTGCTTTCCGATGCACGTTTGAGCGTGTATTTCCTCGTGTTTGTATAAATTGTAGGTCTTTCACTCTGACTAAGCCCCCTCTGAAAAACAAATCAATACAAATGTTGCGCCGGTAGCAGAATGTCAAACATTTCAGGTATTGTGAAACAAATATTATATCTGGTCGATGGATAAATGCAATATAGCTCATTTGAAACTGAAGTAATATTGAGGTGTCACATGCTGTTTACACTCTGGACGTCTGGCTCACGGCTCATCATGAATACAGAAGGCCTTCCTTGCCTTTCAGGACCTTCTAAGCCATTTCTGATGATTGCGTGTTTGGGTTTCCTCTTGTGTATGCACCACACTGACATCTGTTTTTACTCCCAGGTAATGTAGGCAGGAATATCATCAGCTGTCACAATCGTACATATGCATCAAATAGATTGCTCGCTGCCATTGGGGGAGTGCGCTGTGGCGTTATGAGCAATTTTTATGGCTGCTGTGCTCGGCCTGTGTGGCCTCCACCGTGCTCGTAATTCACGAAAACACACTTACACACACACCGACATCCCAGTCGTTCCAATCTGTAGCAGTATATGTTAGTGTCTGACATATGGCCGTCTCTCTCTCTTTCTCTCTGTTTTGCTCCGCCCTGTGTAGGATCTGCTTTTCCCCCAAAATATTTAGAGTTCCCAAGTGACACATGTGATGCATAAACACAGTCTGTTTGGGTTTCATGTTAGTGAGGTATTCTTCTCGGGTTGTTCATTTTTAAGATAATAAATAAAATGCATTTGGCTGTGATACAAAACCTTTGGGATTCTGTATGTTTACTTTATTGCCGCTGCGATGCATTGCCATAGCTGTCAAAGTTCACGTGTGATCGCACGTGTTTAATTGAAAACGTTTAACGTGTTTACTGTTCATTAAGCATCAAACAGCATATGCACTGGTTGGAAAATGGCGACACCTTTGTGATGTGTCCATCTGGAGTCATTACACTGATGCACACGCCACAAAACACGCAATCGCCGTGATCAAATGATGGCAATACAGTCCCAGATGGGCCTCCATAAGGCAGTTTAATTACCACAGGAGCACGTTAAGTCAACTATCACGAAAACACAGAATGAGATGTTTGTGCAAGCGCATTTCATGTGGAGTTCAAAACGACGCTTGATGTTGGTGTTGATGCCCTGACGCAAATATTGAATACAGGTTCATGAGTGCTGATAGCCACAGTCTGTGGATACATATTCAGGCGTGGGTTTACGATTTCTGAGGCCCCGACCAACCCAGGGTCCCGTTTAAAAAAACATTATTAATAATGTGGAATGGTGGTGGCGAAGTGGGCTAAAGCACATAACTGGTAATCAGAAGGTTGCTGGTTAGGTCCCCACAGCCACCATCATTGTGTCATGGAGTAAGACACTTAACTCCAGGTTGCTCCGGGGGGATTGTCCCTGTAATAAGTGCACTGTAAATCACTTTGGATAAAAAGCGTCTGTCAAAATGCGTAAATGTAAATGTAATGCACGTTTTACATTTTTTCCACAATACAGAGTTGATAAACCAAGACTACAGCGAGATGCAGTGCAGCGGTCAAGGATGTCCGTCCAGCGCGTTTACATAGAAAACAATGACAACACAGCAGACGCACACAAAAACACGTTTGGTGTGAACGACCCCTAACTCATCCATTCGCACGTATCTGTGAGTGAGAGCGCATGGGCGGAACAAGGTCGGGAGGCCTGAACCCAAAGTCATACTGACCCTAACCTCGCCGCTTCTGACGTGACCCGCTCTAAGAGCGCTGACAACAGCATATTCACGCGTGTACCCAAAACAACATGTCACCTCTCAAGCGGTTTTTGTGGAGCTTTCCTACCAGGGTGACCCAGCCCCCCCCCCCACCAATGTCCGAGGACCCACGCAATTGTATGATTTGCATGGTTGTAAAACCTCAGATATGCAACCTATGATTGCATAGTTCTTTCAATTAGTCAATCTCCCACATTTAGACTTTGGGAAGCATTTAATGTTACATGAATTGCTGATATTTTAGAGCATTTCTATCTTCATACTGTGGTTTGGAAAATGCAAACAAAGCATTATTGTTACATAGTGTTTTGTTTTCTTTCCTATGCAGGAAATAAGTGCATTTTGACAGGAACATGAGTATATATAGAGTAAAATTACAGCACTTTCCAAATGTGTGATTAATCGCGATTAACTGTGAAAAAGTTGATTAATCGCAATTAACATTTGAATCGACTGACAGCACTAATTGCCTTCTATTGGACTTTGGTGCTTTGCTTGACAACTGCTAAACGTCCTGCTTTAGTTTATCGTAGAGCAATACAATTAACATTGTCTGTGTCAATCGAAATACAATGACGTGAAAGACAATCGTACATTGTTCTAGTGTGTCTATTACATCATAATCACATGGGAACTTGGTAAGTTGTTTCGAGAGTTCCAGTACTGACTGCACTTACTGACAAGCGTCATCGCCCATCAGGCATCAGCACCAGCATGTTGACTTTCCCCTTGTGGCACAACCAAAAGCACGTTGCGACAGCAGCGTAGGAAGCCCGGGTTCGGATCCACACTGAAACCAGGAAGTAATTGCGCTTGCACAATCAGTGACGAACACGAATCTAAGGTTGCATTTAGGTTTGGGGATTCAGTAGGCAATATAAAATATGCATTTCTTTTCACTGTATTACATCCTGTACAGCTGAAGTCAAAACTCACTTTTGGTGCCCCTCTGTGGACAATTCACCCGGAAAAGGGAGCTCACATGTGCCCATATGCCCGACAAGATCCAAAAGTTCTTGAGCGGGCGGGAGGGGTGGTATGATCCAAAAGTTCTTGAGTGGGCGGGAGGGGTGGTATGATCCAAAAGTTCTTGAGGGGGCGGGAGGGGTGGTATGATCCAAAAGTTCTTGAGGGGGCGGGAGGGGTGGTATGATCCAAAAGTTCTTGAGCGGGCGGGAGGGGTGGTATGATCCAAAAGTTCTTGAGGGGGCGGGAGGGGTGGTATGATCCAAAAGTTCTTGAGCGGGGCGGGAGGGGTGGTATGATCCAAAAGTTCTTGAGGGGGCGGGAGGGGTGGTATGATCCAAAAGTTCTTGAGCGGGCGGGGGTGGTATGATCCAAAAGTTCTTGAGCGGGCGGGAGGGGTGGTATGATCCAAAAGTTCTTGGGCGGCAGGAGGGGTGGTATGATCCAAAAGTTCTTGAGGGGGCGGGAGGGGTGGTATGATCCAAAAGTTCTTGAGCGGGCGGGAGGGGTGGTATGATCCAAAAGTTCTTGAGCGGTCGGGAGGGGTGGTATGATCCAAAAGTTCTTGAGCGGGCGGGAGGGGTGGTATGATCCAAAAGTTCTTGAGCGGGCGGGAGGGGTGGTATGATCCAAAAGTTCTTGAGCGGGCGGGAGGGGTGGTATGATCCAAAAGTTCTTGAGCGGGCGGGAGGGGTGGTATGATCCAAAAGTTCTTGAGCGGGCGGGAGGGGTGGTATGATCCAAAAGTTCTTGAGGGGGCGGGAGGGGTGGTATGATCCAAAAGTTCTTGAGCGGGGCGGGAGGGGTGGTATGATCCAAAAGTTCTTGAGGGGGCGGGGGGGGGTGGTATGATCCAAAAGTTCTTGAGGGGACGGGAGGGGTGGTATGATCCAAAAGTTCTTGAGCGGGCGGGAGGGGTGGTATGATCCAAAAGTTCTTGAGCGGGCGGGAGGGGTGGTATGATCCAAAAGTTCTTGAGCGGGCGGGAGGGGTGGTATGATCCAAAAGTTCTTGAGGGGGCGGGAGGGGTGGTATGATCCAAAAGTTCTTGAGCGGGCGGGAGGGGTGGTATGATCCAAAAGTTCTTGAGCGGTCGGGAGGGGTGGTATGATCCAAAAGTTCTTGAGCGGGCGGGAGGGGTGGTATGATCCAAAAGATCTTGAGCGGGCGGGAGGGGTGGTATGATCCAAAAGTTCTTGAGCGGTCGGGAGGGGTGGTATGATCCAAAAGTTCTTGAGGGGGCGGGAGGGGTGGTATGATCCAAAAGTTCTTGAGCGGGCGGGAGGGGTGGTATGATCCAAAAGTTCTTGAGCGGGCGGGAGGGGTGGTATGATCCAAAAGTTCTTGAGGGGGCGGGAGGGGTGGTATGATCCAAAAGTTCTTGAGCGGGCGGGAGGGGTGGTATGATCCAAAAGTTCTTGAGGGGGCGGGAGGGGTGGTATGATCCAAAAGTTCTTGAGCGGGCGGGAGGGGTGGTATGATCCAAAAGTTCTTGAGGGGGCGGGAGGGGTGGTATGATCCAAAAGTTGTCCGCTGTCCTTTTCTGTATAACACGCCGGCCTGTTTTAGCTTATCGCAGACCATTTGGCACGTTTCGCGGCCGACCCACTGGCCCGCTCGGTCCTTGAGAACGTGTATTAGCTATATAACGCCGGAAACTTGTGCTTTTTGTATGTGTAATCTGAGGTAAAGAGGCACAATTTATAATAAAAAAAAGAGAGATTTTAGAAAAATTTAGATCCTTCCGCATTCTTGCTTGTTGTTTTCCGCTTCTTTAGCTAGAAAAATAGCTGCCCGCCCAAGTGCGTACCAAAGATGCCCGCCGAGTGGACTGACTTGCCGGAAAGACTTTGGGTTTTGGGTAAGGGGTTACACTTTATGGTTAGGTTTGGGTTAGGGGTGATTTAGGAAAAGTCTAAAAGCATAGTTGATTTGTTTATTTGATTGTTTTTGTTTTTGCGTGACTTTTTTAAGACTTTGCAAACTTGTCCTACTATTATGACTTCTTATGACATCGTGTTGGACACACTATAATACTTTATGAAAGCCTATTTTCGGTTTGCCCTTGTTGAAATATTTATAAATATGCTATTATTATGTATTGTAATAGCTTAACATACTTATGACATGGGTGTTCATTATTAATATCCCGGTAGGAAATTTTGTTTACTTTTAAATGAACGGATGGTGGGTGTGGGGGGGTTTGGGGGGTTTGGGGGGGGGGGGGGGGGGGGGGGGGGTTGAGCGCCTTATGTCTCGCTTTCACTCTGACAATAGACGACTCGTGCCAGCCATTGTTTCCCCACACAATACACACCAACAGATCAGTCAGGCAGCATTTCCTTACGTCTACCAGCCCCAGCGTTTCAATAGCAAAGGCCCCTCGGTCTATCGTTATTTCAACAGGAGACTCCGTCCCTCAAATGTGCTTGAGGGGCCTCACGCATTCATTCAGCTTGGCACGTGCCAGCTGGTTTATTCAAACAAAAACACATAGCGGAGCCTCTGACAGCCGGCCAATCGCAGCCCTTCACAGTTGAATCATAACAGTCCAGTCGTCACGGCGATGGCATTTTTTTGAATGTTTGAAATAAAAGAGCTCTTTACGTTTGACCTGGAGGGGAAGGTTCATGCACAGGCGGAGTGTTGTTTCACATTCGGAGGACAGGAGGGGAAGCGAGACAGGATTTCAGTCGCACTGCCTGTTGATTATTTTATGTTTGACACGTTATATGAAATATACATCACTAATAAAAGAGATTAAAATACAAATTAAAAAAAAAAAAAATTTTACTGAATTTTTTTGTTATTATTTACTCACCCTCATGTCGTTCCAAACCCTCTTGACACCAAAATACTAGTTAGTGAAATATGCAGGATGGAAAATGAGAGTGGAGAGTAAGATTTCCCATGAAATAAAGAATATACTGTAGCTGTATACGGTATACAAGTTTTTGATGCTAAGCACACCAAATATGATGCGACGGACCCCCTTCTTAAAATATTGAGGAAGCTATATATTTACATGTATACAGACATGAAAAATAGATTATAACATGTGTGTGAATTTATAACGACAGCATGTTGTTTACTAAATTAAATAATTGCCATTATTAAATCAGCACCAGTGTTGGGTAGCTACTTAAAAAATAGTAATCCACTACAAATTACCAATTATTTCTCTAAAATTTTAATCAGATTATTTTATCCATCCATCCATCTTCAACCGCTTATCCGAAGTCGGGTCGTGGGGGCAGCAGCTCCAGCAGGGGGCCCCAAACGTCCCCATCCCGAGCCACATTAACCAGCTCTGACTGGGGGACCCCGAGGCGTTCTCAGGCCAGTGTGAAGATGTAATCTCTCCACCTAGTCCTGGGTCTTCCCCGAGGCCTCCTCCCAGCTGGACGTGCCTGAAACACCTCCCTAGGGAGGTGCCCATGTGGCATCCTTACCAGATGCCCAAATCACCTCAACTGACTCCTTTCCACGCAAAGGAGCAGCGGCTCTACTCCGAGCTCCTCACGGATGACTGAGCTCCTCACCCTATCTTTAAGGGAGAAGCCCACCACCCTTCTGAGGAAGCCCATTTCAGCCGCTTGTACTCGTGACCTAGTTCTTTCAGTCATGACCCAGCCTTCATGACCATAGGTGAGGGTAGGAACGAAAATTGACCGGTAGATTGAGAGCTTTGCCTTCCAGCTCTCTTTCCGTGACAACGGTGCAATAGAGCGAGTGCAATACCGCCCCTGCTGCCCCGATTCTCCGGCACTACATTAGAAAACACAATGGAACAGTAATGTTAATATAGTATATATACTGTACATATATATCCCCGGACCCCAAATCGAAAACACCTTATTTAGCCTACCATTATTTGTCTTTTAAGTGTTTTATTGGTCCTTTTTGTAGCTTGACAGCTGTGGTCACTATGAACTGTCATTGTTTGGAGTAAGAGCTGCATAAATATTCTCTTTCCGTGTTCCATAGAAACAAAATAACAGCACACAGGTTTGGAAAGACATGAGGATGAGGAAATAATGACGGCGTTTTCAATTCTTGGGTGAACTATTCCTTTAAAGCAAAGATATGTGTCATCGGTTCAGCCAAACACCGTATAACATGTACAATGAAGCCGATTCCTACAATTGAACTCATGCGAAGCGATGTCATGCTTTAATTGCAGAGGTGTCACTCACAGAACGGCAGGCGGTTAAACATTTCCAAAGTTTGTTGATTTAAAAGCCTCTTTTGCCAGCGCTGAAACTGTCAGGCTCTCCGTCTGAGACTAAGTGTTAAGTAGACAACAGTGAGGCAGGTGATAAGAGATGGGTTTTTCATCCCCTCGCAGAAGATCAAAGTTTTTAAACCACGCTGGATCTCGCAGCAGCACGGAGAGAAAGAGTTCTGATGTATTTTTACCGTCACATCTTCAGTTATTAGCCCTCTGCACCAATCCATCTAGTTAAATTAACTTTAGCGGCATGAGTGGGTGGGTATGATCTGATCGGAGACACGAAGAACTGAGCTTTGGCTCAAATAAATAGCACTAAAAAGCTGGTGGCTTTTCCAACTCATTAATGAGAGCCAGTGTGACATTTTCAAATCAAATATTGGATTTAGAGCAAGAACCAAAATTGAGTTTTCACAGCCAAACTATAAGGGTCAGGGTTAAGGAATTACATGTGATGGGTTAATCGATGGTGTAAAATATTAGAACAAGTAGAATGGTTTTAAAAATGGAGAGGAAAATCACTCAAACCAATAGATGGGGCTTGGGCCGTAATTACTGTGCAATGGTAAAACTATAACGTTTAAACCACAGGAGATTTACAGGACGTTCCTGACCAAAATGTGTCACACTCCCTGAAAGATTACTGAACTAAGTGTTGTGGGATATCTCACCGGTCTCTGTGAGAGCTCTAGACTCTGTAAACAGCAAATAAAAAAGTGTCCGCGGTCTCTGACGCTTTCTGCCTGTCAATCATTTTGCACGTTCTCAAGGTATTGTACAAGGTATAGGAGTGGTGGCGGCGTAGTGGGCTAAAGCACATAACTTGTAATCAGAAGGTTGCTGGTTTGACCCCCACAGACACCACCATTGTGTCCTTGAGTAAGACACTTAACTCCAGGTTGCTCCGGGGGGATTGTCCCTGTAATAAGTGCACTGTAAGTCACTTTGGATAAAAGCGTCTGCCAAATGTATAAACGTAAATGTATTGCAGTTGCAGCAAAATATTGAGGCTTGATGCCATTTTTATGCCATGCAGTTCATAACAGTTGTCAGTTGAGGGCGCTGTTTTGCTGCTGTTGTTTCTGACAACCGTTTCTGCTCGTGATGGTCTCAATAAAGCTCATTTGGTTTCTATGGAGTGTAGGGTTTTGGGAAAAAGGGGGTGTGGCCAATCCAACGGCTCAGCTTGTTGAAATTCTAGAGCGGCTAAAATTGCTTACAGCACCTTTAAGTAGATTTTACTTCATTTTATACCATTTAAATGACCTTTTTTTAAAAAAAAAAAAAAAAAAAAGTGTTTTTAACTTATTTAAATTAGCATTTAAATTTACAACTAAAATGCTGTGCAAAAACTTGCAAAAATAAATAATAAATAAATAAAATAATATATATAATTTTTTAATCTTGCCACAACCCCCCCCCCCCAGTAATTTAGAGTCATGGAAATATATGTTTAATAATATTAATTTACTGTTTTGAGTCAAACTCAAATGAAAAATCCCAAATATAAAGAGAAATAATCAAATGAGATCAAGTAACTTTTATTTCTGAAGGATTTAAATAATTGGACTAACCAAACATAGGCATTGGTTATTCAAATATATATTCTTTATATATGGTGAAATACAAAATCACTCATTCCATGCTGACGGATTTTGGCCGTGCCGCCCACCCCTACCACTAGAGGAATATTGAGATCTGAAAGAGCTAGTCATATACATGTTTCCATAGCCAGCCCTGCACATAACCGTCCTCAAAAGCAACACATCAGAACCAATAGCAGCTTTTATTTACAAGCATTCAAATTCTACTGGCTGAACAGGAATGCGTGTTTTCATTCAAAACCCTGTTCCTTCCTGTACCGCTCTCTGTAAAGAGAACAGACTAGAGGATCTCTGAATTGGCCAACAGCAGGAGAAAAGAGACCATGAACAGCTTGATAATGAGGAAGCTGATTAAGGAAATCTGTTTCTTTGCAAATTTGTAGACAAGATGGACTGTGTGGCCTCTCCACCCCATTGTTGACCATCTGTAGGCATGAGGCACCATTTGAAAGTCTTTTTTTCTCTCAATATAATGGTGAAAGGGTGTTGCATCGCCTTAGGGCATTGGTGTGTGTGTGTGATTGTATGAGTGTGTGTTGAAGGGCCCAGGGGATTACAACGGCTCGTACACTATCAGTTAAAACTCATTAACCCCAGCGGATAACCTCAGGAGGGAGGCAGTGAAAGCAACAGCCGCTGTAACACCACTCAAACCTGTAATTATGCAGCCACAGGTGAGACCCTGTAGTCGGTTAAACTAAAAGGGCCCCACAGCAGGCTGGTGTGCATCGTTTTAGGGGCCGTTGGAAATGGAGGCTCACTTATGTCCACACGCTGCATGCTGATGGCTTTCTGGTATGGCTGAACCATTCGGCTAAGAATGTGTTTCTCAACACACAACGGGGGCTATTGTCAGGGGGAGATTGTCCCGAGCGGGAACGTTGAATAGAATAGAAATGAGCACCACTACACATTTCCAAATTCACTTGTCGGTGGGTTGCCTAAATGACTAATCTCCTGATTGAGAGGTTTTTAGAGAAGGGTTGTGTAAAGCATTCAATAACAGCTAGACGTTGAATGCAGGAGTCTTGAGATATGCGTGTAGTGTGTAGCCTTTTTGGTATTAAAATACTTTTATGGATCCCAGCTTAATATTTAGAGACAACTATAAGTGAGCGATTCGCTGGTTAATTTCCTTAAAAACTGTAAACATTAGACACGTTTCCTTTGTCGAGCCAAATGAGGGCATACTAGTGCATGGGCCAATTGTGTTCCCACTGTCACTCCGGGGCTTTCTCGGGGGAAATGGCCAATGGCCTTTTGGCCCGCCAGTTACCCTTGCGCCAAACAAGGCCAACTGGGGAGTGAGGCGTGGGTCAATGTCACTTCCAGCACACAATGGTACAGGTTCAGGCGCAATTAAAACATTGCGGGTACGGTACATATCCACTAAAATGCACATTGGACAAAGCGGCGCTCAAAGAAATAACTTTTCATGGTTCAGCATCATGGACGGTGTGCTGGGACATCGTCCCGCGGTTGTGGAGACACCGCTCAGGACACCATGGCAGTTAAAGGTGATGAGTTGGCAATGCTAACTTATCTTGCTAGCTAGCTAATGTTTACAAATGATGTAAACGTGACATTCTAGATAACTTGATAACATGACACCTCAGCTTAAGCTTCTCTCTTGCTTGTGGAATGGGCGTGGTGTGTGATGTTGGCACCAGGGCGGCATGTTAAGGGCAGATTAAGGGCTGTGGGGGACATTCCCACGATGGTGAGATCCAAGGCTTGGGGTCCTAGGCTGTTGGCCCCAGCTGGCCAGTTGATAGCCCTGGCTCAGTCATTTAATGACTGTGATTCAGTTAGTTAGTTTTGTGTATAAGTAGGCCAAATATTGAAAATGCCTCAATAGTTTATTATCGATATCAAGGATATCTTTTGGCACCGCAGAAGAGAACTGTTTCAGTTGGCGCTTCGCTCAAATTGAGCTGAACATGCCCAAAAAGTGCTGTTTGTGGGGTGCAAACAACCTGTTTCCAATGATTATTGGAGATGTGTTGTTCTTTAATTACCATCAGGATCAGTACACACTCAGGATTTGACAAATTAGGATATTCTACGGATCACCCAAATACAGATCAGCGTTATCATCTTCTCTATTAAGACCCATTTGCCCTGCATCGCTTCTGTTGATATATCTAAACTTTTCAAGACGGAAGCTTTGAAAGTGCAATCGCTGTGACAGATACAGTATGAGGTCAAACATAATCTAATGACGACCCTTGTTAAGATCTAACAGGATGATCTGGAAACCGTCTTCGCCACCACAGCGGATAGGCCACTGTTCGAGAAACAATATGTGAATTAAATAATGCACTACTTATAGAACTACTCCTACATGCCACATTTCTCATGCATTAATAGAGCTGTAATCTGACAGAAGGTCACCCTGGCAAGGTTAGGTAGAGGTGTGGCATGGGAATTGACCTTTTACTGCAATTCCTTTTATTTAGATGTGCACCTGATGGCTGATAATAATCAGCTGACTGGCAAACAGATGACAAGGGCTTTGCAGCACCCTGCATGGTTTGCAATTTAACACTGTTTGTTTTTGTTTCCCTAAGGCCAGTCGAGTGTGTTTGTGTGTGTGAATGTGAGAAAAAGTGAGATTTACAGTAAGAGATGCTCAAGAGTTTGGTTTGATGTTCTCACAATGTGAACCTGTCATTAACCATTTAAGCTCTAAGGGTGTTTTTAAATTATGTCATGTCTTAATGATATACCCAATATTAAAGTTTTATAGCTTGACAAAAACAAAACAAAAGGAGGGTCAAGTGTTTGGTATCATTGTAAAGAAAACTTTTTTTTTTAATCATATAGATTATGATACATTCCGAGTCTCTCGGCCTAAGAATCTGCTGGAAAGAAAATTAGCCAAAAATATATTTTTTTCTTATTTGATATTTATATATCTCCGTGGGTCTGAAAAACTGCTTTTGTTTTGTTCCCAATCATGTCAACTGTATCTCAGAAAACGATTGTCTTGATACAACAAAGCATTCAAAAGTTTTAACATTACAAAAATAATCTGTCATAGTGTCCAAAAATGTCTCCATGTGTCCAAAAGTCTCTCCAAACAAATAAAAGATAATAATTGTACATAAGAACTAATTACACGTGCAAACACAACAATGACTAAAAGATATGCATCGAATGGAGTCTCATTCTGTGCCATTTGAGTCATCATTGAGTCTGCGTCACTTACTTGGTGGCATCTCCTGGTGGTCATATGTAACATTACGCTTTTTGTGGATTGTCCAGAGGTGGGTGTCACGGTCCTGTCACCTTGTCAGTTTGGGTTTCTGTCTGATGGGACCATGGCATCATCATTCCCTGTGTGTTTTGTTCCAAGCGTGTTAATGTTTTTGCCCTCATGTGATTCAGGTGATGCTGGCACGCAGAATCAGCAGTTCCATGGGAACCCTGATCATGCCAACTTTCACCTGCCCCTCGTGTGTCATGTCGTTTGCTGGATTGTTAAATGCAGTTAGGTGTTGAATGTTTAATGTTGCTCAGTGTTGACTGAGTTTTTGAGTATTGTTGTTTGATGTTGAATACTAACCTCACTCTCTCTGCCTTGTTGGTCCTGTCTCATGTATCTGTTGATTGCCCGTATGTCGGGTGTGTTGTTGCCTTCCAGTTTTACTGCGTGTCAGCTGTACTTCCTTGTTTTGATTGTGTGTGGGGTGTACTTGCTTGTTTTGAACATGGGGGGGTGTACTTGCTTGTTTTGAATATGGGGGGGTGTACTTGCTTGTTTTGAACTTGGGGGGGGTGTACTTGCTTGTTTTGAACTTGGGGGGGGGGGTGTACTTGCTTGTTTTGAATATGGGGGGGGGTACTTGCTTGTTTTGAACATGGGGGGTGTACTTGCTTGTTTTGAATATGGGGGGGGTGTACTTGCTTGTTTTGAATATGGGGGGGTACTTGTTTTGATTATGGGGGGTGTACTTGCTTGTTTTGAACATGGGGGGGTGTACTTGCTTGTTTTGAACATGGGGGGGTGTACTTGCTTGTTTTGAATATGGGGGGGGGGGGTACTTGTTTTGATTATAGGGGGTTGTACTTGCTTGTTTTGAACATGGGGGGTGTACTTGCTTGTTTTGAACATGGGGGGTGTACTTGCTTGTTTTGAATATGGGGGGGGTACTTGTTTTGATTATGGGGGGTTGTACTTGCTTGTTTTGATTATGGGGGGGTTGTACTTGCTTGTTTTGATTATGGGGGGTGTACTTGCTTGTTTTGAACTTGGGGGGGGGGTGTACTTGCTTGTTTTGAACTTGGGGGGGGGTGTACTTGCTTGTTTTGAATATGGGGGGGGGTACTTGCTTGTTTTGAATGGAGGGGGGTGTACTTGCTTATTTTGAATGGGGGGGGGTGTACTTGCTTGTTTTGATTATGGGGGGTTGTACTTGCTTGTTTTGATTATGGGGGGGGGGGTTGTACTTGCTTGTTTTGAATATTGGGGGTGGGGGGTGGGGTTACCCATCCCCCTGGAAACTACTCCCCTAGATCTATGCATCTAATTACCTTGTGTGTGTGATATTTTAGTTCTGTTTACTTTTGTGAAGTTATAAGCAAACAACCAACATACAGTAATTGTCAAATGCATATACTAAAAAAACAAAACTAAAATAGTAAAAAGTGCAAAAAAAACCCCCATGACATTATGAGATTATTACAGTGACTTTCAGAAAACATCAGATTAATCACAATTATTTCATTCTATTGAGAGCCATAGTTTTATCTAGATTTCTACATACATAAATCAACATTTATTATACAGCTGACTTTTACCTTAATGTATGCCAGTGTGCTTCACTTAATAATAGTTAATTATTCAGGTGTCATAAACTGACAATGAACAATATGTTTTTACAGCATCTTTGTTAATGTTCTTTTATAAAGATACAAATGTTTATTGTTTATGATAGTTCATAATGCATTATCTAACGTTAAAATATACATCTTGTAATTTTATAAATATTAGCACATGTTGAAATTAACATTTACCAAGATTACTGCACTGTAACGTATTGTTTATTAACCTTATTGTGAAGTGTTTCCAGTTATTGTAATTCAAGACAGTTTTGTTGACTTTTTTTTTGTGCATTTTTTTTATTTTTTTTTACAAATATGTCCATACACACACATACAAACAGACTCATTTAGAATATATTTACAGATTGTATACATCTTTGTAGTTTGTTGGTGTGTGTTGTCACAGTGAGTCAGACTCCGCTAATCATGAGCCTGTCTTTAAGCGCCGTGTAGATAAGCTTACTGTGCAAGATTGACTTGGCAGCCTAAATACAGACGACTGTGAGAAACAACCACGCACTGTTCAGCCTAAGGGAACGTAATGGAAATTAATGGGTTTAAAATGTGTGTGCGCGCCTCTCTCTTAGCACTGAACCATAAGTTTACCCTGCGCCAGGATAAATTGAAACTCATCTTGAGGCACAAGGTCAACAGTCTCTTAGATCTGCTGAAGTAATGTGATTATGATTCAAATCAATGCAGTTATCTGCAACACGATGCTCGCAGAAGCCCTCAGTGAGTGTTACCTAAACCCTTCATAAACTACCAGTCAGACTCCAAACACACATCTGAGGCAGGAAACATGAGTGAGCCATTTCCCTCCAAAAGGGATGTCACGCGTGTCCTCACTAATTTGAGGGGGAATTACAGTCTGGGTCCAAGATGATGTGCATCTGTTTGTTTGAGCATACCGACCAGCTCAACATGCATCCCTCTCACATATGAAACCATGAAAATGCATATTAGATTTAAACTATAACTTCTAGAAGATGTCCTGAATTTGATTCATTGCACACGTGTGCATCACACAAATTCTCCGCCAACACTAATAAGCACATCTTTCTCACACGGCAAGCAACATCTATGTGGAATATACACATATACTGTATATATAAAGCAAGTCTATGAATGCTGACATTTATTCTAATATGACAAAATAACTTGCCTTCAATAAAAGCATTACGGTAACATCAATGTTAGGGATACCTCTGACACTGGTGAAAAATGGGGGTGGTAGTAATAGCTAGATGAGCGCAGCACCGCCTGCTTCGGAGAGATATTAAGAGGCGGATGAGGCTAAATAGGCTTGTTTTTCTGGAGTACAGAGTAATGACTGTTGTGTGTGGGGAGCAAAGATAATCACTTGAATGTATGCTGAAACAAATGCACCAAATTATTGTGTTGAGGGAAAACTGTAGGTGAGATAGCATCTCAGTACATCAGGCTGATTCAAAAGCTGTCTTTAATGTTCTCTTCCCAGTCTCTCACTTTTTACACTTGCAGTATTTTTATCCTATTACCTTATTTGTTATGATCTTGATATGTGCTATCCTTAAAAATACTGGGGGTCTGGGTATCTCAGCGAGTATTGACGCTGACTATCACATCTGGAGTCGCGAGTTTGAATCCAGGGCGTGCTGAGTGACTCCAGCCAGGTCTCCTTAGCAACCAAATTGGCCCGGTTGCTAGGGAGGGTAGAGTCACGTGGGGTAAACAAATTGGCCTGGTTGCTAGGGAGGGTAGAGTCACGTGGGGTAAACAAATTGGTCCGGTTGCTAGGGAGGGTAGAGTCACGTGGGGTAACCAAATTGGCCCGGTTGCTAGGGAGGGTAGAGTCACATGCGGTAACCGAATTGGCCCGGTTGCTAGGGAAGGTAGAGTCACATGGGGTAACCGAATTGGCCCGGTTGCTAGGGAGGGTAGAGTCACATGGGGTAACCAAATTGGGCCGGTTGCTAGGGAGGGTAGAGTCACACGGGGTAACCAAATTGGCCCGGTTGCTAGGGAGGGTAGAGTCACATGGGGTAACCTCCTCGTGGTCACTATAATGTGGTTCTTGCTCTCGGTCAAGTCACGTGATAAGATGCGCGGATTGACGGTCTAAGACGCGGAGGCAACCGAGATTCGTTTTCCGCCACCTGGTCGAGTCACGATGCCACCACGAGGACTTGGAGCACATTGGGAATTGGGCGTTCCAGATTGGGGAGAAAGAAAATAAATACTGTATGATGCAATTTTGCCTCTCAAAAAAATCTTGTTTAAATAATAATAAACTATTAATCTCTTAAAAAAATAAATAAATAAATAAATAAATAAATATATATATATATATATATATATATAGATGAATTTTTTTCTGAAATTGAAAAGCGTACATTTTAAAAACAGGAGTGAGGGATGTGTCAAGTGATCAAGAGTGTAGAAATGACTGAACTCCCCATTATTGCTCTTAAATGTCTTTCAATGCAATTTAACAAACAGAAAATTGTAATTAATGAAAGTTCAGAATGCATCAGATGATTCGTCGCTCTTCCGTATCATGCGGTAAAATGCTTCCTATCTGCCTTTGACAGCAGAAGAGCGTGCAACACGGTAATAGGTACTTAAGTGGATTTGTAGCCTGATTGTGTTTTGGAAAGTGCAAACAGAAGCTAACGTGTGAACGGCGAGTAATAAACAGATGTATTTAGCACCTGATGAATCTGAGGGAATTATCACGGCAGGCAGAGATTGTTTGATGCAGGAAATGTTTCTTCACCATTGCGATAAGAACAGTAATTAATTGTGTATCGTGGCGCTGTTTGAAGCCACTACAGCAGCGTGTGGCAGAATCATACCTCGGGGAAAACAAACCCCTACTGAATCGAGCTGTGTGCTTACTGAAAAGCGTTGAGGCACTCTTTGGGACCACGTGGATTTCCAAACGTACCCACAAAATCTGTGAATCACACTATGCTCATATCAGCTGATTTTGATTTCGATCATGTAGGGCAGCTGATTTGATATACTGTCTCATTTAAAAACACAGTGATGAGCATTTGCTGCAAGACATTTGAATGGAGGAAATAACAGGCGGGATTGGCGTACGAGCACATTGTTTTCAATGCCAGTAAATTGAAGAGTGATTCGGTGTAATGGATTTGTCAGGTGTTGTCCCTGCTTCCATCAGAACCCCAGGATGTAAGATGATAATGCCCTGGAAAATGCCATGGCAACAAGTTGGCAATCAGCACTTACTGATGTGTATTACAGAATAAAACTAAAGATAGCAAAGACGCGAGTATCTGAGGGTGTATTTGTGCCCTTTGTGAGAGATTAGGCATGAATTCGATTAGACTAGATAGTGAATTCCGCTCACATCCACACGCACTCTCTCGGTCTGCACAGAAATGGTTCTCTTGAGCCAGGCAGATGGAGAGCTGACTCTTTTATTGGCCTGATTACTTCAGCTGTGCTGAAATTGCGCTCCATTTTACTTACCCTCCTCAATGGGTGGGATTCAAGGCTGTTTTTGTGTAAACAATCATTGCGGGATCACCACAACGAGGCGGCCTGCCTTCAAGCATTTAAAGTAGTACTTTGGCTCCGTCGCCAACAATTAATGTGTTTAAGTACACATGCCGATTCCATCTGTTTTCTCGTCAATCTGTCAATTTTTGAAGCTCTCTCTCTTTTTTTTAAGCGTCTCTTTAGTCCTCGGTGCAAAAGTGCTGTCAAATTGGGGGGAACGAAACCTTCAATCTCTAGAGTGACAGAAATTACGGTTCTGAAAGTTTGCGAACTTAAAAGCACTTGCTTATTTTTAAACAGACTATTGGCAGGATGCTACAAGCTTGACAACATGCCCCCCCACCCGCCCCCCCCCAAGTGAATAATGTTCGTTTGCCAGGTTCCAAAGCCTGACCCATCTAAAACCGAATTCTCCATCAACAGAATTGCAAATCATTGCAAATCCGTGACCTGTAACCGAACACAGTAATATAGTGAAGTGCTCAGATGTTCACATTTATCTTCTACGGCCTCCTCTGAGGAGCCTAAAGCACTGGAGGTGATTTCATTTGTGCCACAGGGGGGCACGAGGGTGGTGCAACCATCCAAAGCAGTCAATCTGGAAAAGCACGTGTGGAGCTTGAAACACAAACCAACCCACAGACCTGAAAGTCGTTACCGTACCCACTAATTAGCTTCATTTGCTAAGAAAACAAACTGGGGCCAGATGGCGAGGCTAGCGAGTATTCATCGATCTCCAATCCCATGTGAGCTCACGCATGAGTTGTAAAGTGGGTTGTCCGCACGAAAGCTTCCTCTCCTTGATGCAGATTGGTTGTTGATGGTCGAGAGAAGACAAATTAGCAGTGAACGAGACAGATTTGACTGAAAAAGCACAATTATGAGGGAAAAGATGGATTTTTGGCAATACAAGATTAAATATTTCAGGTCTAGATGTTTAACCGCCAGCTCACTTTGAGAAAACTGATTACGCTGAGCTAAATATGCAACATCGTGTATTTCAAGTTTAAACCTTTCACTAAGATCAAGCTACACCAGTAATACAATGAGTAAGTGGTTGAATATACAGTACACAGCATAATAAGCAGTGTAGTTATATATATATATATATATATATAGAATATGCGTCAGTGATGTGATTCTCCTTTTGTTTTTGTACCAAAAAATTCATTACAAAAGCAATTAACACAACAATTACTTGCACAACATTTTCTATGATGAGTTCAAGGTCATTTTGATGTTTTCTTTTTTTTATGGGGTTTAAAGTTAAAATAAAATACAAAATACTGTCCGGAGACGGTAAGAAAAAAATCTTTAATGATCAATATTTTGACTCATTTTGTTCAGGTCATTTGGTGTAACCCTGAGAAAACTTCTTAATATCCTTGACTCAAAAATTCACTAAAATCGTTTATATATCGAAATATTTTTCATCTCCAAAAATATGTTTGAAAACGCATTAAGTTGTGTTCAAAGTATTTTTAAATGTGTGAAACTGGAGGCCTGGGTATCTCAGCGAGTATTGATGCTGGCTATCACATCTGGAGTCGTGAGATTGAATCAAGGGCGTGCTCAGTGACTCCAGCCAGGTCTCCTAAGCAACCAAATTGGCCCGGTTGCTATGGAGGGTAGAGTCACATGGGGTAACCTCCTTGTGGTCACTATAATGTGGTTCTCGCTCTCAGTGGGCGATGGTGAGGTCTGCGTGGATGCCTGAGACAGTCAATCTGCACATCTTATCACAAGGCATGTTGAGCGCGTCACCGTGGAGACGTAGCGCGTGTGGAGGCTTCATGCTATTCTCCGCGGATACAACTGAGATTCGTCCTCCACCACCCGGATTGAGGTGAGTCACTACGCCACCACGAGGACTAAGAGCGTGCATTGGGAATTGGGCGTTCCAAATTGGGGAGAAAAAAATAGGTGAAACCAACATAGACTTTAAGATGACATTTCTATGAACGTGCAACGTGGTTTAAACTTGATTTTGAAAAGATTTATAATTTTTATCACCTCGGACAACCTTATTTGTCAGTGACCCCTATTGAAGAGTAATCTCATTATCAGGTCACATTTGAATCCAAAATGGAATATATATATATTTATATATACTGTAGTGTATACTGTATGTTTATTAGGAGTGAACGCACTTAACTGCATAGAGAGCTATAGGATGCACCCTTGCTCCCTATTTAGTGAATGACTTAACCTCCAGTGTGCTGTCTGTCTGCACTGGTCTCAGAACAGTTATAGGAGAGCTATAGGATGCACCCTTGCTCCCTATTTAGTGAATGACTTAACCTCAAGTGTGCTGTCTGTCTGCACTGGTCTCAGAACAGTTATAGGAGAGCTATAGGATGCTCCCTTGCTCCCTATTTAGTGCATGACTTAACCTCCAGTGTGCTGTCTGTCTGCATTGGTCTCAGAACAGTTATAGGAGAGCTATAGGATGCACCCTTGCTCCCTACTTAGTGCATGACTTAAATTCCAGTGTGCTGTCTGTCTGCACTGGTCTCAGAACAGTTATAGGAGAGCTATAGGATGCACCCTTGCTCCCTACTTAGTGCATTACTTAACCTCCAGTGTGCTGTCTGTTTGCACTGGTCTCAGAACAGTTATAGGAGAGCTATAGGATGCTCCCTATTTAGTGCATTACTTAACCTCCAGTGTGCTGTCTGTCTGCACTGGTCTCAGAAAAGTTTAAAATGCTTATTTTCATCCTAACTCCATATAAAGCCTCTGAAAGACACATTTTCAGCTTTTGAATGCATTATTTGATTCTCAATGCAACAACAAACAGAGAATACTGGGTTTCTAAGGTAAAAATATGCTAAAGTACACAGTCTACATTGTGTTTAGCAGAGTGCCGTTTCGCAATAAATTGCTCAAATTTTAAAAATGGCATATCGGATAAAACTAGAGACTCTTTAGAAAATCAACAGGTTTCAAGGTAAAAACCTAAGCAATATATATATATATATATATATATATATATATATATATATATGTATATATGTATGTATATATGTATATATGTATGTATATGTATGTATATATGTATGTATATATATATATGTATATATGTATATGTATATGTATGTATATATATGTGTGTGTGTGTGTGTGTGTGTGTACAGTGGAAAGAAAAATATGTGAACCCTTTGGAATTAGCAGGTTTTCTGCATTAATTGGTCATAAAATGTGATCTCATCTTCATTTAAGTCACAAATATAGACAAACACAATGTGCTTAAGCTAAAAACACACAAATCAATTATAATGTTTCATGTCTTCATTGAACACATCCCATTAAACATTCACAGTGTTGTGGAAAAAGTATGTGAACCCCATAGGCTAATGATTTCCACAAAAGCTAATTAGAGTCAGGAGTTGCCCAACCTGTAATATAATATCAGGGTGGCTGTGCACCAGATGAAGCTCAGTTGAGGTTGAGTGATACAGCAGGACAATGACCCTAAACATCGAAGTAAATCCACTACAGTATGGCTTCAAAAAAAGAAAGTCCACCTTTTGGAGTGTCCCATTCAGAGCCCAGACCTTAACCCAATAGAGATGCTGTGGAAGGACCTCAAGAGAGCCGTTCACACCAGACATTATGAGAATATGGCTGAACTGAAGCAGTTCTATAAGGAAAAATGATCCAAAATTCCTTCTGAATGTTGTGCTGGTCTGGTCCACATCTACCAGAGAGGCTTGATTGAGGTTATTGCTGCCGAAGGAGGATCGACCAGTTATTACATCCAAGGGTTTACTTACTTTTTCCACAGCACTTTGAAAGTTTAATGGGACATCTTCAATAAGGGCATGGCAGATTATAGTTGTGTGTGTTGTTAGCTTAAGCACATTGCGTTTGCCTATACTTGTGAATTGTGAATATGACCTGGACACGCTTTTCACAGGTTTTGTGATTCATTGATAATCAGTATATAATTATTAAGAACTCTATTTTTATGTATTTAAATTGTACATTTATAAACTGTGTATATAGTGTGCAGAATAGATGTTCCTAACATACTGTGTGGAGTAACTAATATTTCTGAAAACACTTTATAAAATCTGATGCATTCAGTTTCATTGAGTTTCCCGTCATCGGTATGACTCTGCATCCAGCATCTGTTAACCTTGAACGTTTATAGCTCACAAAACACGCTCACTATTTATGATCAGGTCAACGGGAGAGACACAACGGGAGAGAAAATAACACAGAATTCAATAAATAAATTGTGTGAGTGGCCTGCTCTTAATTCAGTTCCCGATCTTTCGGTGGCCAACAGCCACGAGAGAACTGGTGGTGTTAATAACTCTTGTGTCCCTTTCTTACATTACATTCATTTGAGCTAAATAACATGATTTAGGAATGTCTGCCGGTCATCTAATCTTGTAATGTTGCTCTAGTACGATTGCGGTCATAGTTCTAAGGTTTTCCCCTTTATTATTACGGTCACAATCAAATGCACATACGAAAGTCAGTGCACATGGTGGCATTTTAAGTGGATGAGAATTCACTCTAGCACTGAGAGACAGTCTGAATCAGTCTGGTAATTAAACGGCTTGCATTTACTGAGAGTCTGATGACGGTTAGAGAGAACTTTTTAATGAGAACCACACAAAGATAGAGAAAATTGGAGACCGTTATATGTTTTTAAAGTGAATGTTTATTTGCTTCTAGACTTGTTTGCTCAGTCAAAGAATAGAAAAATATGTTGTATTGTTATTGTTCAAGTATTGTTATGAATCCTATTTAAATTCTTTAAAGGAATATGCAAGTTAAGATCTATTGACTGCATATGTTATGCATTTACAATGGACGTCTATGGGGCAACCATGCATCGAGTGATAGAGCTTGATTTGCATTTAATCTGCTGTAAAGGGATTAATGGAAAGGAGGAGGCGAGAATCAGCTTGATGTTATACATAATATTTTAATGATAAGCTTAACCAAAAATACAAACACACACACAGGTGTGTCGGACAGCTGCTTGTAAATCTCTCTCGAGAGAACTGCGGCTTCCAGTCAGACTTTATCCCTCTCTGAGGCTTGATTAGCCTGATTAGGGTCCGGGTGTGCGGAATCACAACCCGGCCCCACCCACCGCCCTGTCATACCTGCCAAAAAATTACTTTAAATTTAGTAATGGCCGGAGGAGTGGATATTAAGCCGGAAGATGTGTTTTACTTCCAGTCTCAGATTTTTTTCCCTCTCATTTGACTTGAGGAATCTAAAACAACACGAGTGTACCAGGTTCAACGAGTTTTAGATCATTAGTAATTTTCAAGGTGAGCATCAACATTCCTGGCAAGCGGCGCAATGATAAGTAGAGCAAGGTCATTTGCGTAATTTCCCTTAGAAATGTCCTCTTAGCCCCTGCTCCATCTCTCGCAATGTCCTACCATCTAATCTCTGCCAAGATCTGAGGAGCCCATTAGCTTGCTGTCGGAGAGGTCTGTAAGTAATCGTTTGCCGTAGAGGAATGAAATTGACAAGTGCTTAAGCCGCGAGCACAGACTGAACACAATTCCCCAGCACATTTCCGATAGCTCTATAATCAGCCCTCAGATAGAAAGTCACATCCTCGGCCCATCTGAAGATTCTCTATCTCTGCACCAAATGTTGCCCATCTCGGATGGAGGAAACCTTTTTTTCTCTCTTTTCCTCTTAGCCAGGGAACGGTCTGCAGCTCTTCTCTGAAACGTTTTCTCACTTTGATACCTCCCTTCTCCATCACCTGAGAGTCTCTCTTTCTCTCTCATTGGCTAAGTTTGTAATGGAGCACTAGCTTACTACTTACTGAATATTTACTATAGACTGCCGAGTATCTTTTTATATAGTAAAGCTACTTCCCAAATCACAGACATGTGCACTATTTGACTGATGTTGGCTAACGTGCTACAGCTAGCGGCAAAACATTGCGTCTGTTTGAAAATCAGAGAATGCTTTGGTGTTGTAAAAAAACTGTTAGTGTGACATTTGGGACAATACCACACCTTGAAAATTTTTGCACTAATTGGCCAGCTGCACAGTGCGTACTGCGTCATTTAGGACACGGCTTAAGTGGAACAATAGTGTGCAACAGTCTGGTTCTGGAAGTGCAATAACTTACAAATCTTTAAAGACAGACCTACCGTGAGCACTGAGGTTGTTCATCGATGGTATATTCTTCTAATTAAGCCACCCGTCTGCGTTATTTTAACTTCATTGTTTAAAAATTGTGTTTGATAGTGGAATTCATGGTTAACATCTACATTACCCATGGTACAGCAATCAGAGAACTGCGCCCAAAAAAAACGCGAAACGTGCCTTGGGCCGTCTGTACTCTGAATTTTTACTGAATAGGGAGAAGTGGGGTAAGATAAGCCTGTGGTTAAGATGACCCACATTGTGTATCTAGGCAACTCTACATATTTTTTTTTTGGTCATGTGACCTTGTAAGCAGGAAGTACTTGTCATTTCTATCTGGCTGTGAAGAGGAGAAGCACATGGGAAAAGAGATGAGTGTGTTTTAAAGGTGCACTATGCCATATATTTACTGTACTAAAGCATAAAATTATCTAAATATGTTATCAGAGATTTAGGAAGCATGATAAGTTGAAATACTGGCTTCTCCGAAAACAATGCTACAGCCGTTATATTCTATTTCGAAATGTCCGTCCCGGGCCGGAATTTCTGTTTGCGTTTTAGCCTGTGTGATCCCACCCGCTGCCCATTTCCCAAAAGTATTTCGGCACCACCGGGTTGCCAGATTTAAAACAAGTTATCAGACAAACACAGCATGCTGCAGCCATGGAAGCCAGCAATACATCTAGCTAACTTTAGAAACAATAAAAACACTGCAAACATGTACATTAGCTGGTCAACATACAGTGTAAGACTCATCGCTTGCCATTGTCAGTTTGCTCGTTCCTGTTGCGTGTCTCCAACCTGGCAAACCGCATGAGCTTCGAGCAAAGTGAGGAGGGGGCGGGGGAGAAACCTCTCTCCAATATTTTTAATTTGGACAGCAGTACCCATTTTAAATGCTACATTTTCCTCTTTTAAAGGTGCTGTATGGAAGATTGACAACAAGCGTTTGAAATGAAAGTGTGACGTTGACTAACTCGTGACATTTGCAAGTTTAATATTTCTGAAAGTTATGCAAAAAATGACGATTATTTTTCATTTTTAATCCAACTTTGTGTAAAAATGTCTTAAATAATGAGTCAAGAAAGAGATCACAATGGAAATGGATGTTGAAGCACACTGCATTGTGAGAGACCATATGTACTTTATTGTATACTACACATTTGGGCAAAAGTAGTAGGTCATTGGGATATTCTATGCATACAGAATATGTATTTACATTCTCTGTAGTGCTGAAGTATGCTATTCCAAATATAGCAATTCACTTAGCTGCCACCCTCCCTTCTTAATGTTCACTCTTTCTTCCTCTTTTACTCTTCATACTCTCTCTCTCTCTCTCTCTCTCTCTCCCTCTCTCTCTCTCTCTCTCTCTCTCTCTCTCTCTCTATTACCAGAGAGTTCATTGCACTGGCGTTTAAAACTCACATCAGTCAGTCTGATCATCAAGTCCTGCGGCTAAAGCCAGAGACCTTCAGATGTCATTGGTCGCTGTCTCGGCTTGTGTGGCGCTCTCTGTTTGTATGTGTGTGAGTTATGAAGATATTGGGGTGTAAATCTGAGCCCCTGGACAGATGGTAGGAGCATCGGAGAACCCTCGGATGCACTCTTCATTTTTATTCAGGGACAGTGCAGAAAAAAGGGCACATATAAGGAGTTAGACGAAGAGAGAGAGAAGAGAGATGGTTAGTTGGGTAAGAAGAAAATAAGAATTTACTTAGGTTTCACATATGCTGTATCTGCAACCATTGTCAAAAAAGCTCTGTGCTCATTCACTTATCTGCTTTTTCCCGCTGCAAACATGTCATATTTGCATCAAGTGTGAAACATTGGCATGATTGTGTTTAGCCTGTAATTTTCAGGTTTATTTTCATCTGTGATGAAGCTAACATATTTGTCTCTCTTCCATTAGCTGCGGCTCAGAAATACGCTTAGTGAAGCTTGACAAATGCAGCTGCTCAACAGAACAAAAGCCTGGAGAGAAGCAAAAAGAAAAGAGGGAGTGGGGTGGGGTGGGTCCAGCAGCCCATTTCAGGGTCTGTGACCCAATTGTATATTTGGCTCTCGTTGATACTTGTGTCCTCACTCTGCCGACTTCCTGAGGGATTGAATTGTGAACAGTGGCATACCTCAGATCTTGATTGGGGATGATTACAATTCATTTCTTTCTACAGTTGGACCAGATAGTTTAAACATTATGAAAATGAGAGATAGAAGCCGTTTAACCTCGTCCAACCCCTCGTACACATGCGTGGACATTGTATTTTGGCTTTGCTATACACAACACATCATTTAAATTAATTTAAACCGACTGATCTCAGTTCAGGAGACAATGTGTTGTCAGGTTAAACATTTGACGCACAAAGTCATGTGACAAAACAACATGGTGCCGATGTCAGCTGAATTTGTCTTTGGGGAAAACGCCAACAAAACAACATCTGGTAAGAAACCTAATTTGGTTTTTAACATGGAAACCTGTTTGAGCCAGAAGAGTCTCTAGTTTCATCCGTTTTTTTTTTAATCTGACCCATTTATCTGGAAACTTCAGAAAATTTTTTTCTTAGAAATCCTTTATTTACTGTGCATTATCACATTGGGAATCAATGGGGGTTAAGTCATTCACTAAATAGGGAGCAAGGGAGCATCTATGCAGTTAAGTGCGTTCACTCCTAAAATCAGATCAAACGTTCAGTTTCAGGCTGCGGATGATGTTTGGATCTCTCAACATGTTTGACACACATGCCAAATAGACAGACATATATATATATATATACACACACACAATTGTAGCCAAAAATATTGGCACCCTTGGTAAATATGAGCAAAGAAGAGTTTGAAAAAAATCTGTATTGTTTATCCATTTGATCTAATGAGGTTGGAGAACACATTACAAGGGATCTGAGATCATTCCTCCATACAGAATCTCTCCAGATCCTTAAAATTCAGAGGTCCAGATCCAGAGGTTGGTGGACTCTCCTCTTCAGTTCACCACACATGTGATCTATGGGGTTCAGGTCAGGGGACTGGGATGGCCATGGCAGAACCTTGTTTTTGTGGTCAGTAAACAATTATGTGATTTTGGATAATTGTCCTGTAGGAAGATTTAACCAGGGCCCATTGTAAACTTTCTGACACAGGCAGCCAGGTTTAGATTTGTATCTGTCGGTATACGATAGAGTCCATGATGCCATGTATCAGAATGAGATTTTCAGGACCTCTGGCATGAAAACAGCCCCACTACATTAAAGATCCAGCACCACATTGAACTGTGGGCATTGGGTGGTACTTCATCTCTGTTTGTGCCACAAAAAAGCTATTTTCTGTTTCATCTGACCATAGGACCTGGTCCCATTTGAAGTTCCAGTAGTGTCTGGCAAACTGAAGACGCTTGAATTTGTTGTTGGATGAGAGCAGAGGCAAAAGCCTTCTTCTTGAAACCGCCCCAAAAAACTTGTGGTGATGTAGATATCTGATATTTTTAGCTTGAGACTTTCTGACCCAACTAATTTCTGCAGTTCTCCAGCTGTGATCCTTGGAGATTCTTTGAGTGAACAATATAGACGCACGTCCTCTTCCAGGCCGATTCTTAAGATCTCCAGTTGATTGGAACTTCTTAATTATTGCCCTGATGGTGGAAATATTATGTTGGCTATTTTCTTAAAGCCACTTCCCATTTTGTGAAGCTCAAAAACCTTTTGCCGCACATCAGAATTATATTCTTTAGCCTAACCCACTGTGAATGATGATAAAGGGAATTTCGCCTGTGTGTTACCTCATATTTCATCATGGCCGAACAATTTTATGTTCCTAGTCACCCAGGTGTACGAAAATGTTTTAAATATGATAAAATGAAAATATACTTCAGATTTATTTTACTCATATGAATTTCCAGGGGTGCCAATAATTGTGGCAAACGTATTTTGGTGAAAAATATGTATTTAATAATGAGATTTTTCCCCTGTTTCAATTGTTTAACTTCAATTAAAGGTTCAATTTGCTTTTTTGCTCATATTTACCAAGGGTGCCAATATTTTTGGGCACCACTGTATATATTTGTAACAATCTGAGGTCGAGAGAGAGACAAGTGACTTTAACATTGGAATCTGTGGAACCAAGTCGTTATAATTGTATTTGAAAGGCCAGGGATGAACGAATCAGGAGCAATTAGATAAACCTTTATACAGCGTTAGATAAATTACCTCCAGTAACACGGACACAAATTAATGCATTAAAGCGTTCACTGCTTTAATTTCTTTCAAGAATTTTTATCTCTGTCTGAGCGGCTTTATTATTTCAGAAAAAAAGATCAAAGCCCACTCTATTCACTCTCGATCTCTCTCTCTCACACACTGCAATAGATAATAGAAAATGTAAGAATTAGACCTTAGCAGCAATTTCATTCAACACTGACCCGGTTGACCCGCAGACTGATGCCGTTGTATTAGCTGATCAATCAGATGTCTGAGAGAGAATGATCTATATGAAGCTTATTAAAAGACACATTCATTATCATGACATTGTATGGCACTTAGCTTTTAAATTGTCAATAGATACACATTGTGATGTGTATCTATTGTAATAAGGGGCCGCAGACTTGGTAAACCAAGAAATGGCCACTCGAATGTCACAGGAAATGTGCATGAGAAGGAGACAGACAGTGCAAGAGCAAGCATAACATTGTCATGACGCCCTGGTTCATTACTTAATGAGGCCAGTCCTTTATTGCCTTTATTGTGTTTTGATAGCGACAGCAGACTGCAGCTGAAAAACAAAAGGTATATAAATATATATATATATATATATATATATATATATATATATATATATATATAAGCTTTGTTTCTCAGTTTATTAGGCAAAAACAGGGAAACCTGATTATTGTCCTCCATGGATTTATTAAGGAATGTGAATGGTAAGAGATTAAGCTTAATTCACACACTTGAGAAAATTAAATTGCATTTTATCCAGTTTATAGGGGTTTTTGAGTCACAGATACTATGAAACGTGAATTAATTCATAAAATTAATCATAAAACACATATTAGACCAATAATATCCCCCCCCAAATGTTGCCCCAACAACCCTTACAGAGTTACAGACTGAACGAACAATTTTAAGGCTGTTTCTAGGCACAGGTGAACTAGGCGGTAGACCTAGGGTGCCACCAGCTGGGGGGTGGGTGGTGCCAAATGACAGGGTCGACGCTCTAATACACCGCCGCATCTGCGCACTCACCCGCCAATCGCAATCTCGCCTCGCCTACGGTGCCAAAATGGTCAGAAATGGCCCTGGCTGTTATTGTTGTTTTTGTGGCCTCTGTTAGTCATTTGTTGTGTGGTAATGTGGTGTGGTGGTGGCGTAGTGGGCTAAAGCACATAACTGGTAATCAGAAGGTTGCTGGTTTGATCCCCACAGCCACCACCATTGTGTCCTTGAGTAAGACACTTAACTCCAGGTTGTTCCGGGGGGATTGTCCCTGTAATAAGTGCACTGTAAGTCGCTTTGGATAAAAGCGTCTGCCAAATGCATAAATATAAAATGTCCGCGCTATCTCTGGCAAAGGTAAGGTGCGCACTCACTGCTTTCCTGGTGCTCGTGTTCTTGATGTCTCTACGCAGGTTCCCGAGATCCTGAATGGTGACGAGCGCGTCGGAGCTGTCGTGCTGCACGTGGGAACGAACGACACCAGGCTGCGGAAGACGGAGGTACTGAAGGAGGACTACAGGAGCCTGATCGAGACGGTACGCAGCACTTCGCCAGAAACAACGATCGTCGTGTCTGGACCGCTTCCCACGTACCGACTAGGACAAGAAAGGTTCAGTAGATTATTTGCTCTAAATGAATGGTTAATGTCATGGTGTAATGAACAGAGACTGCTCTTTGTTAATAATTGGAATCTGTTTTGGGAGCGACCTAGGCTCTTCCGTCCTGATGGCCTTCACCCCAGCAGAGTCGGAGCGGCTGTTCTGTCGGACAACATCTCCAAGACGCTACACACCATATGACTAGTAAGTCAAAGTCCAAATCACAGTATTTGCTGTCCCAACTTAATTGATATAAGTACCAATGTAGAACATTATATAGAAACTGTGTCTATTCCTCGTTTAGTAAAGCCAAACAATACATCTACTGTAGGATCTAGGAAAAATCTAATTGTAATTAAACCAGAAAATCTCAATATCAGTGAACAAAAACAATTTCTAAAGCTAGGTCTTCTAAACATTAGATCGCTCACACCTAAGGCGGTTATTGTAAATGAAATGGTCTCAGATAATAGTTTTGATGTATTTTGCCTTACTGAAACCTGGCTTAAACCAAATGATTATTTCGGTCTAAATGAGTCTACTCCGCCAGGATACTGTTATAAACATGAGCCCCGTCTGATTGGTCGTGGCGGCGGTGTTGCAACAATCTATAGAGATATTCTTAATGTTACTCAGAAAATAGGTCACAGGTTTAATTTGTTTGAAGTACTTGTGCTAAATGTTACACTCTCAGATGTAAGAAAAAAATCCCTATTATCTCTAGCCTTGGCTACCGTATATAGACCTCCAGGGCCTTACGCTGATTTCCTAAAAGAGTTTGCAGACTTTCTATCAGATCTATTGGTCAATGTCGATAAAGCAATAATTGTTGGAGATTTTAACATACACGTAGATAACACAAATGATGCGTTAGGGGCTGCGTTTACAGATTTGTTAAACTCCTTCGGGGTCACGCAAAACGTCAGTGGTCCCACTCATCGCCTAAATCATACGCTAGATTTAATGATATCTTATGGAACCAATCCAACCGATATAGATATTATACCGCAAAATGATGATGTCACTGATCACTACATGGTAACTTGCATACTACGTACCACTGAAATCTGTCATATTGCGCCACATTATCGACCAAGCAGAACAATCCTTCCAACCACAATAGATAGATTCACAAATAGCTTACCTGATCTATCTCAGCTGCTCAGTGAACCCAAACAAACAGATGAACTAGAGGAAATGACTAGCAGTTTGAGCACCATTTTCTCTGGTACATTAGATATTGTTGCACCAATTAGATTAAAAAAGTTTAGAGAAAAAACTAGAGCACCATGGTACAACAGTGCTACGCATGCTATCAAGAGAGAAACTCGTAACTTGGAGCGTAAATGGAAACAAACTAATTTAGAGGTCTTTAGAATCGCATGGAAAGACAGTATGTCACGTTACAAAAAGGCTCTAAAAACAGCCAGGGCTGAGCACCTCCGCAAACTAATAGAAAATAACCAAAATAATCCAAGGTTCTTATTTAACACCGTGGCTAGACTAACAAATAAACAGAGATCACCTGAGCAAAATATTCCTTTACAGTTTAGTAGTAATGATTTTATGAATTTCTTCACTGAGAAAATAGAAAACATCAGAAACACAATTGTAAACACAATTGTTAATGTACAATCTTTAATGGTGTCTTATGATTCAGCCTCAATTATCGCCCCTCAAGAACAACTACACCGCTTTACAACTATAGGACAGGAAGAGCTAAATAAACTTATCATTGCATCTAAACCAACAACATGTTTACTAGATCCAATACACACTAAACTACTGAAAGAAGTGTTACCTGTAGTGGAAGAGCCTCTTCTCAATATTATTAACTCGTCTTTATTTTTAGGTCATGTTCCAAGAATATTTAAGCTGGCAGTTATAAAACCTCTCATTAAGAAACCACAATTAGATCCAAATAACCTAGCAAATTACAGACCCATCTCAAATCTTCCATTTATGTCTAAAATATTAGAAAAAGTTGTGTCCGCTCAATTGTGCTCTTTCTTGCAAGAAAATGATATCTATGAAAAATTTCAGTCAGGATTCAGACCGCATCATAGCACAGAAACTGCGCTAGTTAAAATTACAAATGATTTACTTTTAGCTTCTGACCAAGGCTGCATCTCAATATTAGTTCTACTCGATCTTAGCGCTGCGTTCGACACTATAGATCATAAAATACTCTTGGATCGACTACAAAACTACACTGGTGTTCAGGGACAGGCATTAAGCTGGTTTAGATCGTACTTATCAGACCGTTACCATTTTGTCTGTTTAAATGGGGAAAAATCAAAAATAACGTCAGTAGACTATGGAGTGCCACAAGGATCTGTGTTAGGCCCTCTATTATTCTCAATATATATGCTACCACTTGGTAAAATTATAAGAAAACATGGAATTAATTTCCACTGTTATGCTGATGACACTCAATTATATATCTCATCACGACCAGATGAAAACATTAACTTATCTAACTTGACAGAGTGTCTTAAAGATATAAAATGTTGGATGACGCGTAATTTCCTGTTATTAAATTCCGATAAAACGGAGGTATTACTTATTGGTCAAAAAAACTACCCACAAAATCGCTTACAATACAACTTTAATTTAGAAGGATGTCCTGTTACATTATCCACTACAGTAAAAGACCTGGGTGTTATACTAGACCGCAACTTGCCTTTCGAAAATCATATTTCATCTGTTACGAGAACAGCCTTTTTCCACCTTAGAAACATTGCTAAGCTACGTAACATGCTATCTGTTTCTGATGCAGAAAAGTTAGTTCATGCATTCATGACCTCGAGACTAGATTACTGTAATGCTTTATTAGCTGGTTGTCCTGCATCCTCAATAAACAAGCTACAGTTAGTCCAAAATGCAGCCGCTAGAGTTCTTACTAGGTCAAGAAAATATGATCACATAACACCGATTTTATCATCTCTACACTGGCTACCAATTAAGTTCCGTATCAATTACAAAGTATTACTACTGACCTATAAAGCCCTAAATGGTTTATCTCCTGTGTATTTAACGGATCTTCTATCGCCATACAATCCATCGCGCTCTTTAAGATCACTAAATTCGAGGCTTCTGGTCATACCTAGGATATCTAAGTCCACTAATGGAGGGAGGGCGTTCTCACATTTAGCTCCTAAACTCTGGAATAGCCTTCCCGATATTGTTCGAGGCTCAGACTCGCTGTCCCAGTTTAAAACTAGATTAAAGACGCATCTCTTTAACCAAGCATTCACATAATGCTAACTTTTTATACTACTGCTGAATCAGTTATAATGCATTAATATTATGAACATCAGCTATGCTAATTATTTCCCATCTGCTTTTCTGCTGTTATCTCGGGACGCCAGTCCCGAGGTAAATAGCGTTCGTCAGCTCCAGTTTGTATCCAGCCTCTCACGGAGACTTCAGATGCCCCATCACCATGGACAAGGATCTTAAAATGGGATACATAGACTAATTATTGCCAACAAAAGCCTTCATCAGCCAAACAAGGACAATTGCATCTAAGTGAACTTCTGGAATTTAATCAAGGATGGACTTCAAAGACACTGGTCACTAATCTTGCAGTTGAAACACATTCACTGTCTAAATACTGACCCTTAGCACTTAGTAAGTTTAATAATTTTTTAAATCATGTTTTTTGACTATAAATAATTCTTATTTACATTATTCATGATGTTAGCCAGAGGGGAACTGGCCCCCACAGTGAGTCTGGTTTCTCCCAAGGTTATTTTTCTCCATTAACAATCATTTTTGGAGTTTTGTGTTCCTTGCCACAGTCGCCTTCGGCTTGCTCACTGGGGTTATTAATACAATTATTATTTGATTATTTTTAAACACGATAAAGAATCATATCTTATCTAATTCCACAACAGGGCTCCAAACAAAAAAAAAAAATCAATTAAGGAGCCAATGGCTCCTACAGGGGGAAAAACAGGCGCCAAATATTTTAAATTTTTTTTAACTCCATCCATTCCTTTTCGTCCCACAGCTCGCTAACAGTGTAGTCTGTGGAGCATTCTTCGCAATTATGTGATCACGTGCATTTTTATGCTTGTTACTGTCACCGTGTTTTCTAACAGTCTCTTTTTTGAAATTGTTAGTTCCTGCAATGAACTCCGTTTTCCCCGCTATTTCTTTGATATAAACTTTTGTAATGTATCTCGGGAAATGTAAAGCAAATTTTAAAATCAAAAGGGAGTAAACTTTTACTGTCGCCAATGGTGACCTTGACAGAAATTACACTCACAAATAAATTTATTTGGTCACAAATGCGACCATTTTTAGTCGCAGTTTGGAGCCCTGCACAAGGATGATGATTTATCGACTTTATAGACATTACATTTTTATCGTCTGTTAATGCTGAACTTCTGTAAAGCTGCTTTGAAACGATGTGTGTTGTGAAAGGCGCTATACAAATAAAATTGACTTGACTTGACTTGACTTAAATGTAAAAAAAAAAAGTAATGTTAGGAGCTCATCTTTCATCTTAATGAACCGCTGTTCTCTGAATCAAGCATCATAGATAAACGTTTGATGATGACGGTAAAATGTGTTTGTTCGTTTATTGTCTATATGGCATATATTATTGCTCTTCAATTACTTTAGATTACACAAATGAAGACTTGGTGGGTGACAAACATTTTTCCCTGTTTGTCTTATATCCATCATTTAATTGCCGCTCTGAAACTATGAAACTTTTGACAGCAAGCTCGTAGCATGGGGGGGCCCCTTTAGGGGGGTACTGGACGTGTCATTGCAGCGTCTTGTAACATCAAAGAATTTAAGGGGGTTCTGTGGTCCAATGTAATCAGCAGTCCTAGAGGGGGGCCCCCTTCCTGCTCGGGTCCCCAGGCAACTGCCTGGTTTGCCTACCCTGTTGCAACGTCTCTGCATGTATGCAGGGTCAGTGTTGCGATCATTCCAATGTTTTATGAGTCATGGCCATTTAACACGTGACGAAGGAAGAATAAAAGCAAAGACTAACGTGCATTTTCTTTGAAGGTTCGCTTTTCATGATCAATTTCTCAATTTCTCTTGTTTAATAGAACTGTGCATATGAGCTGACACCACTTCACTTACAACTGCTGTGACCTCAGAGTTGTTAAACTCACCGCTGTGTGTTTTGCACAGAGAGCACTCTTGTGATCAGACTATGATTTTATATCCTTAGGTCCTTATAAAAGTTCTTGATGATTTGAATAGCCATGGCATATGGTAAAAAGTCAAGTAAAAAAATTTGGGGCCCACTAGCATCCCCCTAGCCCTATTGCCATTCATACACTGCCCCCTCTATAACGGCATCCCTGGGTCCATTTTTTCTCTATGTTTCAGAGGCAAAAGTTACAGATGTCTTTGTGTAAAAATGATTGAAATGGTGACAAAATGAAAGTCCTTGTGTTGCAAATTGATAGTTGGCTGAACAAGAAATGAGCTGTTCTCTTAACAGTTTGAATTGGTTCACAAAGTAATTCACATTGACTAAACTAAGCAACGTTACTGAGGACAATTATTAACAGTTGTTGAGAGAACTCAAATATCTTCACTGACCAGTTATGGTTTTGTCTCACCAGGTGTGATGGTCGGACTCGCGTTTATCATCGAAGGAATGAGCGTTACACTGAGGCCTGTACTCTGCAGCGGGATGGATTTGGAGGTGGAGGGTCCGTCGTGGCCTGGGGCGGTGTGTCACAGCATCATCGGACCGAGCCTGTTGTCATTGCAGGCAATCTCTCATGTGGTCCCCTTCCTGCAGGCTCATCCTGACATGACCCTCCAGCATGGCATCGCCACCAGTCATACTGCTTGTTCTGTGCCTGATTTCCTGCAAAGCTGTAAAGCTGCTTTGAAACGATGTGTGTTGTGAAAGGCGCTATACAAATAAAATTGACTTGACTTGACTTGACTGCAAGACCGTAACGCCAGCGTTCTGCCATGGCCAGCGAAGAGCCCGGATCTCAATCCCATTGAGCACGTCTGGGACTTGTTGGATAGGAGGGTGAGGGCTAGGCCCATTCCAAACATGTTAGGATTAAGATATTTGAATATTTCAGGTCCGCTATTTACTTAGTAAATTGCTTAATTTTTTCCAGAAGCATTTTCCCGTTGGTGCAACATAATATGCGCATTTTCCCCCGGCAAAACTGCTGTTATGATGCATTTCAGACTGTCACCTATTGTTATGTGCAGTTTTTACACATATGTAATTATTAGAAATGATTTAATTGCTTTAAGCAAACGCTGGGTCTCCCAGGTTTATTGGTAATCATCATTATGCCACAAATACTGTCGATTATTCCTTTAAAAGTAAATGCACTTTGTTCTTCTCCCGTCTTCCCAAACCACTGCAATGGCCATTGGAGACATTTCTTTCCAAATTTCTCATAAAGGTTATTATGTTGGCAATTATCTGTCAGTTATATGCTAAATGATCAACGTTGCATAATATCAGCCCATCAGACACTCGCTTTGGCCCTCGGCACAAAGAAAGTATGAATAACTGACGTAATTAAACGGTTCGTTGCTCAGCCTGTCAAGTATGCGATCAGCCAATACCCCTTCAGCCTTTCCAAGAGTCACGCTTCATCGGTCGGTTTGACTTCTTCCCTTGATCCTGCCGGTTGGGGTCAGTGGTGAGATGGAGCGTGTGAGGAGATGGAGACTGTGGATCAATATTCTGGTCATCATGCAAGGAAAAGGGGATTGGGCCACCTATTAGCAGTGCCAAACCAGACTATAAGCCGAGAGATGTCACCAGGCAGCGGTTGCTCTAGAGAGCGCATGGCTCACATGGGAGACGATTACGATCAGCCTCGAAAACAATGACAAACTATTTTCTCTGTGTTTTTCTTTTATGAATAAATATGAAGTTTGGATGCCAGATCTACATAAACGGATGGGAGCTTTACGATCTGGTCTACCGCAGTGGTCCGCGAGGCACAGACTGTCTTGTGTGTAATGTGATTTAATTTAGCCCCCAGAATGCTGTGCATACGGATGGGCCGCATCCAAGAACACTTAGTTACACGCCGTAGTCACAAATCCCTCAACGTTCATCAATTAGCATTGATAATGCCAATCAACTAAAATCCTGTCATTTTTATTCCCAAAGTCCTAAAAAGGGAATCGAAAATGGATTATTATTCAGAACCATTTCCATTTATTTATAATATATGAAGCAAATGATTCAGGTGATGTTTGGTTCTGGTATCTGTTGAACGTCTTTATTGATTGAATGTTCAACACCCCAGTACAAGAGATGTCAGCATGCAGTCTGAAAAGAGTGTTATGTTCATTTTAGTGAATCACTCACAAGAACTCACAAATCCCGCGTAAATCAGCAGATAATAAGACTGAGTTAATAAACTCGAACTTTTTGCTCCCTTCCTCACACAATGCTATTTTAACCTCGTACGACCCCTTGTCCACCTGCGTGGACGTTGTATTTTGGCTTCGCTACATGCAATGTATAATTTAAATTAATTTAAACTAACTGAATGCTGTTCACAAGACTCTAGACTGGCATTTAAGGATTAAATTCTGGCGCATAGAGTCATGTGACACAACAGCATAATGGCGCGTTCACATAAAACGCAAAAAAAAAAAACGCCTCATATTGCTCGTGCGAGTTTGACCGCTGGATTGAATTTTGTTTAAACTTGCGTTCGCACAAGTAACGCGAACCCGTGAGTATTCCGGAAAAGGACAGGAGGAGGGGCTTCTACGACAACGTATCTTTCCGCCATCAACCATGGCCGATATCACAACGATTGCTGCTCTGTATCTGTCATGGAAGTCCGAGATACGTTGAGGTTGTGTCTTACAATTCCGGGTGCCCACACACACCGCTACAACAATGTTTTCATCCATTTTTCCTGATTTCTTCTGCTACTTCGTCAGTACGTCAGTGACATCCGGACAATCTCAATGTTAGCAGGCTTTCGCGACAACACGTCATGCGGATATTTAGACCACGCGAATTAAGCGATTTCACATTTTCACTTCGCACCATTCGCTTCATTCGCAGCGCCCGCCACGAGTTCGCTTCTATTTGCATTGACTTTGTATGTAATCGTATCGCGCGAAACGCTTGATTCACATTGTACGTGAACGCACCATAACACTGATTTCTGTGAAGCACTTCTAAAGGCGCCAAGCCAACAAATGCCTCTGGAAAGAAATATCTTTAGTTTTTATTTCATTGAAACCTGTTTGGCTGTAAAGAATATCGTCTCTAGTTTCGTTTGATTCGCCGCTTTTAAAAACGCATTCATTTTTCACGCCTCAGCGCGCTGACAAACATGATGTCCACATATGTGGATTTTGGGCCGTTATTCACTCAAAAGTTAAAAAAAAAAAAAAATATGGTAGTTTTTTTTTAATAAAGTTTGACATATAAACACTTTTACAATAGTGCATGGCTTGTAAGACGATACATTTGAACAATTGCATTACATAACCACCTTAAAAACGTGTTTGGGAGAACATTTAACTCTCTTGTAGCGCCACACAGTGGACATTTCACCTCAGATCTGCTGCGATACGTGTAGTGAACCAGTTAATGTCATTTTGCAAAAATGCCACCATAGTCACGTGATGTTCATGTGATCAGACTGGTAATTACTGACTGCTCAATAACATGATGGTGATCTCTCTCTCTCGCGCTCTCTCTCTCTCTTCCTCTGAGCTCTCTCTCTCTCTTCCTTCCTCTGAGCTCTCTCTCTCTCTCTTCCTTCCTCTGAGCTCTCTCTCTCTCTCGTCCTTCCTCTGAGCTCTCTCTCTCTCTCGTCCTTCCTCTGAGCTCTCTCTATCTCTCTCTCTTCCTCTGAGCTCTCTCTATCTCTCTCTCTCTCTCTCTCTCTCTCTGGTCTTTACAGCCTCGTGTTCAGCATTCTCACTTCATCCAGACCACAGATTGCCTAACCCAGAGCTTTCAGGTGGAAGTCTGCGTCTGATAGAAAGTCTTTCCTCTCTCGCTCTCTGAATGGAAGATGCTCCTGTGGCTTCCTGCCCCATCTTTATGATTACAGCTTCCTATTACCTGCCTCCAGCCCCAGATATAGTGCATGGGGATGATGACTTCTCTACTGATGTTTTCCTGCTAGTGCCTCTTCAGCCAGTTCTGTTTTTCCCCACCACCGAGTTTCCTTCTCTCTCCAGGTGTCTGTGAACATTGATGAGGTATTGCTAATATGGTATTTGGTATAGCACTTCAGCTACACAGTGTGGAGAAGCCAAATGTCCCCACGAGGAATATCAGCTTAATAAACATACTTCATTATGTCTAAAGGATGAATTGCACTACACAACTTGAACAGTGCTAGTTAGCTCCAGTCTGCAGACTGTGGGCCAATTTCTGTCGGAAATCAAGAACACGCAAGGCTTCAACACTCAAGAAATGGAGATGGCGAAAAAGTGGAGCTTAACTTCTAACGCCACTCACCTCTAACTCACGTCACAGTCTCTAGAGTTCATACTGGCCATGTCTTTCCACCAAAGACCACATGTGCTTTCTCCATTTTGTTCTCGGTTCACAGAGTAGCAGCAGCAGCAGCAACAGCCATTTCTCATCTACATGTTTGTTTACATCCATCGTGCATCTCCTAGAACAGGAGGGCTTGTGTTTCTGCGTATGTTGGTGATCGGATCAGGTTGGATTGGAGCAACATGCCAGTAGGTTAGTGTGGGATCCCCAGTTTTTGTCAGTAACTATTTTCAAAGTCGTTGTTTCCACCCTGTCTCTGGCCCTCTGTCTGAAACGCTTGGTTTTAAACTGTCTGGTCCTTTAAAGATGCGTTCAGACCAGACGCGTCGAGAGCGTCAAATCGACCAGAAGTCACTCATTTTCCACGGCAGCCAGCATCTCTCGGCAGCGAGAAGCGGCGCGTCTGTGGCCGGCTTGTCTTGGGCATTGTGGGCATCAGAGGAAAGCTCAAGTGTGGGCAACATTATGGTAATGATCTTTGACGCGGTTCGGCGTCAACCTGAATATAGAAGTGCTCCGCTCTAGCAAAGTCTGGAGAACACAACAGTGTAAACGTTGGTTCCCACCAAACACTAGTTCCGAAGACAAAATGGAGTAGAAACGAATTATTGCCGTGGCGGGTTTTCCCGTAATATACAATCTGTTTCCCTGTTTGCAGTCACATTTAAAAGATGTAATGAGGATATACGCTACTTGTGATAGGTCGGCAAAAAGATACGACGGTCAAAATGTCTGGAAGTTTTGCGGCCCCTTTAAATATAGTTCACAAAACCAAGCAATCCGAACTAATGTTGCCACCTATTTCAACTACGTCAGACCGTCCACTAATCTTCAGTAGCGTTGTTGGCAGGGCAGCCAGAGAGAATTTTGGCGCTTTCGCCTCCTCTGGTCTGAACGCACGGTAAGACGTCAATGTAAATGCCCGCTGTTGTGATTGGCTAACATCATGCAGCTCTACCAACACAGCCATATTTGAAATTCAATCCGAAGAAAATGTACAAACTCCACACAACATTATAAAACTACATTTCAGGGTTAACACAACTTATACCAAACATATCTGAATGTATCAATCTGTCAGTCATGACATATTAAATATTCATGAATAAAATTGGTTACTTGCGGTTTTTCATCCAGTGGTCCAATTTGAACTGCCCCACCTTTTAATAACAGTTCCTTTGCAAAGTTTGAATCATATTGTGACTGTTTCACAAGCGATCAACGGTGACATCTTCTAAAATGCATAAACGTAAATCAATACACGGTGATGTTGGGTGCGTCATCTGGCTTCAACAGGCCAAAGAAGAGACGCTAGTCTTTTACATCTCACCTCTTTTGTGTTTGTTTACACACAGGACTGTATGTGTTTCGCCCAGACATCGGCAACAGCAGTATGAGACGCGTTTTTAAAAGTTACGCTTGTACCACTCTTAAAACGTGGCACAAGTAGCTGGAAATGCATCAAAATGATCAATGATGTCCATGGAGTGCATGTTTACAAAATAACAACAATTAAAAATAGCACAGATGGGTGCAAAAACGGCACAGGATGCCTTCAGAACAGCAAGACAGCACAGCTGAATGAAACACAATTGGCGGTAGTTTTTATAACTTGACATTGCTTGTTTAAAAGCATTGCAAGATGCATGAATATGGTCAAAGATGTTCGTCTAGTGCATGTTTATTTAGAAAATCATATAAATCCAAACAGGCACATGAAGGTGTCCTGTGTAATGCCACTTGGGATGAATCTCCCATGACAGGCCCATCTCTCTCCTCTTCACCTGTGTGACTGACGGAGAACCAGTGGGCGGGGCCAAGGGTGCAATGATGGAAAATGGGCGTTGATGGGTTGCTGAAGAGGCATTCGTATGCAGATGTATTTACACGAATTCCAAATGCGAAGTTTTTGCAGCTTGGTTTAAATAAATGCACTTTTTCTATTAAGGAGGAAGTTTTCAGTTCTGAAACTTTCAGTATGTTTTTATAGTACAGTGACATCTTATATGTCAAGCGATCAATGACATCAAGGACAATTTTATTCCTTATGTCATGACCCCTTTAAAAGTTTTGCAGTGTAATTCAGTGCTAAAGTCCATGTGAAGTGCCTTGACAAGTGCAGTTTTTGTTCAGTTGACATATGCAGGACATGTTGAAAGGTTCACCATTTAAAGTCATTCTTATCAGAAATTCTGTTTGGTTTCACCCCACGGCAATGGATTGTGCTCCATTCGAAGTACCCTGCAAAGGCATCATCATCAGTGATGGTTAGAATACAAAGGATGTTTTCCAAACAGCATTTTTGCACCCTTGAAGGGCATTTCAGGAAGGGGATGCCACTCGATGTGTTCCAAACAAAAGAAAGACAGTCAAAGGGCCCTAAAGACTTTTATTGAAGGGTACATTTAAAATGTAATGCCATGCTCCCTTCAGAGTGCCCACATTAAGAACTCTGTCCTTGTTAGTGAGTAGAGCATAGATCACTTTGAATTAGAATTCACCCAAACACACTGATCAGATTTTCTAGAAACATTTGTCTTTTTATTTCAAAGAGAGAGACTGCAGATTTTTAATGCGTATGTCCCCTGAAAGCATTTTTTGCCAACGGTTATAAGGTCTTTAAAAAAATGTGTGTGTGTGTGTGTGTGTGTTTTGAAGCTGCCTGTTGACTCACCCTGTGTGAAGCTCTGTGTGGCTCATAGGCATGAATAAATATATTTCTCACTGGGTTAATTGTGTCCTGGTGGCCCAGTGCAAACCTCTGAGAATGATGGGCTTTTACACACACACACACACACACACACACCTTCTACATCTCACTTAACCTTCATTGCACCATAAGCTCAATGAATCAGACACTTTCCAAATGCTTGACTGTCCTAATCTAGGACACACTCGTTTTCCATCTCTCTCTCTCTCTCTCTCTCTCTCTCTTTATTTTTTTAATACACTCTTTTGGCTATCACATGCTACAGTCACTGTAATTCCATAGCAGTGGAAAAGGTTTCTGTTACTTTATTGTTAGGGTTAGTTTTACGGACATATGTCCGTAAAGTTATTATTTCTGCAGACATCTGTAATGTTTACAGTCGATTCACACGGGATAAGCGTCATCTGTGTAAAAATCGCAGAGGTGACTGTCTACAGCATTTACACACTGCTGTCTCGTGCAACTGAAACACAATTTCCTGTGCTCAAATCATAATCAAAAGCTGCTTGTTTCTCTTTTGCATGGGTTAATAAACACTCGAGAGCATAAAGAGCTTGAGAAAAACATGCATTAGTCCAAACGACCAGCCAGCATTATCTGAAGTTGTGAAGTGCGTCTTACATTTTCTGATGTTTCTCTTGAACAACATCTATTTCAGACACTCGGAGATCTTAAGAAACAGCGATATATATATATATAATGTTGTTTACAGTAAAACATTTGCAAAGAAACTATAGGCAAGGCAATGAATTTGGACAAATGTTAAAATACACACTGTTTTGAAAGTATAAATCTAAACCCACTTTCTATTAGGTGTCTTAACTACTATGTATTAAAGCATTTACGACAATGTAATTCTTATGTTCATACTTGTTGTTGTACTTACATTTAAAGTACCTGCATTTAAACAAAACCCTAATATAAACCCTAACCTTAACCTACCCGTAGCTCGACCTCAGTAGCAGCAAATTGGAGAACATTATGTATTTGCATAATAAGTGCATTGTATTGTATATATTTTAATGTTAGTACTGTATATAGTTAAAGACGCCTAATATAAAGTGGGACCCAATCATTCAACTTTCAGTCTTTCACATGATGCGAACAAGGATTACAGAAATGAATGTGGGACTATCACAAGCCCTTTTGGCATTTAAAATTTGCAGGATATGAATTATAGATATCTACAATTGCATTTTCACTGTTAAAATGCTAACTCTTGATATCAGTAAAAAAACGATAATTCTTGACATTAAAAATGCCATCATTACTAGTGGAAATACCCCCCAAAAATACATTTTCAACTACTGATGAACTGATTTCTGTAAGTGCATTTTCACAAGTAGCTTCACAACTATCTGTCAATTACTCCTGTTGAAAAAACAATTACAGATATCCATAATTGATTTCTTACTGGTTTAAATGCACTTCTTTATTTAATTATTGATATCAATACGCAATGAGGCACTTCTCTCTTTTTCTTCTTGTAGCCTTTGTGACCTCATCCTTTCTTTCCCCCACACACACTCTCTCTCTCTCTCTGCTCTCTCTCTCTCTCTCTCTCTCTCTCTGCTCTCTCTTTCTCTCTCTCTCTCTCTCTCTCGTGTTGGATTGTCCCCGCAGTGCTGTTTCTCCTGTCAGGTGTGTGTGTTCTTCAGTGTTTAACACAGGCCCCTCTCAACCTGCTCTCTCTCTCTCTCTCTCTCTCTCTCTCTCTGTAATCTGGCCATCTGTGCCTAATTGACTGAGCGCCTGACGTCTTTCAGCAGGGACGGAAAACCACCCGAGTGCCAGGGAGGTAAAAAGGAAAAGAGGCACACGCGATAGAGCAAAAGATCGGAAGAGAAGTAGATATTTCAGTAGATGTGGATGGCTGCCGCATCTTTCTCCTCTTGTCATTTCTCATTGATGATGTAATTCTGTCCATCTGCAGGGATGATGGTTCCACAGGTGGGTGTGATTGGTTGGTGTGGGTGGGTGGAGTCACAGCTGCAGATGGCATGCCCACTGACTAACACAAAAATGGCAAGCACTTTCTCGAATCGGCTCTGTTGCGTTTCTAGGCAACTCCAAATCCAGTGCCATATATTTATTCATAAAAACATTCAATGCAAACAAATTGCAGTTTATTTTGCAATACATTTAAGCAGATTGTCATTATGACTTCCAGACAACAAAACTCCTAAGTCTTCTCTCAAAATAGACCAAAGATATTCCTGTTTTCCAAACGCTCCATGAACTGCAACCATTTAAGCTTGGATATGTCTGTGTTTTGAGTTTTGCTCTAAATGGGGTCTAAATGGTTAAAGGGATAGCTCACCCAAAAATGAAAATTCTGTCAACATCTACTTACCCTCATGTTGTTCCAAAGCTATAAGACTTCTTTTCATAAAGTGGTATTGATAGACGAGCACATGCACAGTCCAAAGCACAATGAAAAAGACGTGCACACACATCCAGGATCATCCTGCACTTCCGGAAACACTTAAAAATGGTCAAAGACGTCCTTCTAGTGCATGTTGAAATACATCAACAATTACAAATAGTGCAGATGGCCGCAACAACACGTTTGTGATCAAAACAGCAAGAGGCAGAGTGGTCGAATTAAAGAGAATTGCTTTTCCTTTTCAGAGTTGTAACTTGACACTGCATCTTTTAAAAGTGGCGTGAGATACATGACAACGTTCAAAGATGTCCGTCTAGTGAATGTTTTCATACTGTACAGAATAATTTAAAATAGTCCAGATGGTTCCCCTTCGGTTTTCAGGAATAGTTAGGCCACACGAGGCCTGTCTCTCCTGGTCTCCGTTTACAAAATGTGCACCAGTAGGCGTGGCCAAGGGGTCATTAATGTGCCCCCTAGTGATATAAGGAAGTCGAGAACAAGGCATTTATGCAGCCTGATTTCATTAAATATTTTTATTGCATTGGGGGTTAAGTTTTGAGTTAGTGGAATGACCTCTTGCATCCTTTATTCAATAGAGTATAAATAAAAGTGAATAGTGACTGAGGCTAACAGTTTGCTTTACATCTTTTGCTTTCAACGAAAGAAGTCATCATACAGGTTTGGAACAACATGAGGATGAGTCGATAATGACAGCATTTTCATTTTAAGTGAACTGTCCTTTTTACGCTCTAATCTGATTGGTTAGATTTCCCCCAAAAAACAAGCCTTAATATCTTATGCCATTCTGCTTCTATAGTCATTTTTTCATGTTTTAAGAAAGTTTACATAATTTACCTGGAGAACACGACAAAAAAAAGAGTGATTCTTTGTGGCGTACACAAGACTCTACAGCCCTCGAAACCCTATAAACTCAACACTTTATACTTTTTTTTCTTCGTCATTACTGTTTGTCACATCATTACCGTCCCTCTGTCCATTTCTTTCCATCACACTTATTCATCCGCCTGTCCGTGCTGTCTGCCCCCTTGAGGATCAGACTGGAGCGTCAGACTTTGAAGCTAGCTGGTTAATAGTCTTCCTATCTCCCCATCAGGGCCTTTCAGCTAGAGCCTCACATCACAGAGCCAGGCTGTGACAGAACATCCATCCAGCCTGGGCGACCAGCTTCCACACCCCCCTCTGGCTGTACCACTCCCAGAACAGCGCTCCTCTCTACTGCTCTTCAAACAAACACCGAGCATAAACTCCCTAGGAACTCTGGCGCAGCCTACTAGAGGGGGAGAGCGAGAGAGGAAGAAGGAGAAGAAGAAAGACGGAGAGCAGGAGATCTTATATTTAATAAGTAAACCGATGCTGGCACAGGGCAGACTGGTCTCTTGGGTTGGACTCAGCCAGCCATTTCTCAAGCAAAGTGAAGGATTTAGGTTAGATGCAGAAAGCCCACAAGATACTCAGGCATTTTCCGTGCGCAGAGGATATCAGAGCAGAAGTTGTGGAGAGAGGTGAGTGAAGGATATGCCCCTAGTATCCATTAATTTTCACCTTGTCTCCTTGCCATTTGTGCAAATGATGATGGCAAACGCAAGTGTAAGAGCTTCAATGCTTCTGTCAAAGGTGGGGGAGAGAGACTGGGACTGAGGGAATGATTTTTAAGTCCTTGGCGGCACTTCAATTAAGATGTATCGTGGGCATAACGCATCGTTCTAATCACCTAGACCTACATATGCAGCAGGCGGTGGAAACGGAGCACCCTCCTCCTCATATTCCCTCACGGCTGAGGAGAAGAACGGCCATGTTCTGTAACCTCCTTCTCCGAAATGAAGGTCCTGCTACTGAACACATCTACGAGACGAGTCGAAGAAATAGGCCAAATCGGGCCTTAAGGCTCAGCAGGATGAGAGTCAATTATCAATTTGGTGACTTTTGCGGAATGGTTTTAACACAGATGTATTTATAGCCGTACCTTTTAACACGTCGGTTCTCTATCAGAGAGTTTTGAGAAACAAAAACCCATCGAACTATTCAAAGCAACGCCAGCCAGGAAAGACGTGGATTGTTCCAGGCCTTCCATCGTGCTACGGCTTCCTCCAAGCTGGAAGAGAAAAAAGTTTGTTTGGAGGCTGTGGGGTTTGGAGCCTCGGGGGTAAATGCGACCGACTGGTTGTTCTTGCTCTTACCTAACACCGGGAATCCCAGCAGGCTTTCAAGGTACAGCGACTGTGCTCCGAGGCAGCGAATGAAATCCTTCCATATAAATAATGGAGGAAAATTAATGAGAATAGCTCACAGGAGCCCTGATAGAAATTTGCCCAGAAACCGCAGATGCTTTGGAACGGGCATCACAACAGCCCAACTACAAAGGAGCCCACTTCTGCCGGCCCTCTGTGGCCACTGTAGGCGGCAGCCAGTGCGGAGGCAACTGTTGTGATCATTTCTTTGTTGCTTTTTGTGCTTCAGATTTGTAGATGATGATGAATATCTCTCCGGTCAGCATTCACACTGTGGACCCAAAAAGTATTCAGATACTCACTGAATTAATGTCTTTGCATTATATAACAAAATGCCAAACCAAATGGCATTTATTTTTAAGAACGATTGCACATGCACACTTTTTAACAACAGCAGTTTACAAAAGTAAGATGTTTCAAAGTGATAATGAAGACCTTAAAACGTGTACTCCAATATACTGATAACTCCCAAAAATCTGCTTATTAAAAATGTCAGACAAAGCAAGAAAACAGTGTTTACTGTTGAGATGAGATGTCAAATAATCAAGTTATTCTGTCCTAATGATGTCAAGCCGTGGAGAGGCATGCATACCACATGTGCATACATTGGATAAGCCAGTAAGAACACTGGTAAATTTGTTTACAATTACAAGCAATGCAAAATCGAGGTAATGGGCAAATGTCTACCCGTATCGAATGGTTCAATCTTAAGCAAGTTGTGACCTTATACTCAGAAAGGAAAGCTGTTTAATGCATTTGCACATCCACATGCATTGTTCTCTTATTAAACTCTGATGCATTTTTGGGCTGCCGCATGTAAGTTTTCACACTCAAATTTAAAACCCATCATTCACACACACTGTGGACTAATTGCAAAAAAGTGGTATAATTTTTTTTCCTGCTGGTTGGCATATATTGTTCTGGACATCTACACAGTAACATTAGATTATTCAGCCAAGCAAGCTCACAGACAAGTACAAAATATCTCATTTTTTAGAGAACCCCCTAAGGTAAATGCACACATTAAGTTTTTATCCTTTTTAGGGCTTACAGCAGCAGTGATTGGCACATAAATGAGACGTTTGTATTTGAAGATTTATTGAAATCTTATTTCACATTGTGATTCTTTTTGTAAATCTTAAACTGTGCTATCAAGGCAATGAAATAACCTATACAGTCACATTCCTGAGATTAAGAGCTTTCATTTGATATATGACTTGTCCATGTATGTGCTATAAGAAGGACTTATTTCTATATAAATATTTCTACCCCATTACCTCTAGGGGGCGCTAATTTTTTACCGCGAATGTTTTGAGGCCTTATTTTGTTATTTTAAATAATACAAACGGTGATCTCTGAAAAGTTCATATTCTAAGCTTTCAAATGATACCTCATACGCCTGACTTATGTATACGGAAAGCATAAACATTTTTAACCGTAAACGTTTATCGCGATATACGCTTTAACAGAGTTTAAGCATTTTCGGTGTAAGAATGCGCACGCAAGCACACTCAGTGGGTTTTAATTTAAACATTATATCATCACTTTGTTATCATTGATGAAATAAATAAATAAATAAACCTTTATCAATGGATTTGTTGTCGACTTGAGGTACGATTAACTCTAAAAGACACCTGTTGTAACTTGATTTGACATCAGACATCAACTAAACATCACTGCCTCGCCAATTAATTAAGTAATTGAGCAAGTGTCCGAATAATGTTTGGGGCCACCGTATGTAACTAGCAAATGGGGCTGGATAGTTCTGTAAAATGTACAGAGTAGTAATACATCAGCTGATGTTCAACAAGATCAAGGCTCTTAAAGCTACTGTGAAAGGATCCAGCTCTCCGCCGGCTTTAATCCATCTTTCCTTTCACTTGAATCACGAGAACAGTGACCTTTGCTTTCAGTGACAGTGTTTAAACCCAGATGGTCCTATTAACCAAGGCTGAACAGCGATAGCACATTAGCTCTTCCTTTAAAAAAACCTCAAAGTCCAGTTAATAGTTCAGCAGTTGTGCTGGAAGTGTGAGATGTTTAAACGTTATTGGCAGTCCTCCAAATGTCACTTGCCATTTTCCTGCAAGCCAGTTCTCTTACTGATCTGTGCCCATTAATGTGCAAAAGCTTGATATACTGTAGAGGTGGACACATATGCAAACCCCAACACGAAAGTCAATGGGGAGCTGGGAATATTTACTCGAATGAAGTTTGCGCTGGAACTGCCTACAATATTAACATAGCATACAACAAGCGCCGATGTAGCACACTGACTCTTCATTTCTCTTTCCCTCCAAGGATGCTTCCATGGTAAATATTTTGTCTTGAGTCCATTTGACGGATCAAAGTGTTTTTTTGCATCAGCGAATCGCACGTGAGTCTGCTTGAAGAGGTGCTGTGGGTAACAGTTCATGAGGACTTTCGTACAACAGTTGTTTTGATAGCAAACCGCCCTTACCTCTATAGATAAACCACTATTGATGATAGCCAACATTATTTGCAGCTTTGCATTCTCACTATCACACTTATTATAGTATAATGCGTTTCATACAATAGCTGCTTATCTCAGAAATAAATTGCCTTTAGCGAGTAGCTTACATTCTTCACATCGCTTGTGATGCATCTGCAAAAGCCATTCGGAGTGTGCAAAGTTTGGTGGAAAATCTAAAGGGCCAAAAACACAAATAAAAGTTATGTGGTGATAACTCGGGCAATTAAACTAAGGGTGAAGCTGCGTAAAAATGCAGATATTCAAATGAAAATGCATCAGAAAAATCCAGATACTAGAATGAATATTTTGGGTTCAATACAAGCTCAATCGACAGCATTTGTGGCATAATGTTGATTCCCGTATCAATTAGACTCATCCCTCACTCAAACATCGAGATTACAGTGAGGCACTTATAATGAACGTGGATTGGGACAATATTTGAAGGGTTAAAATGCAGAAATGTGAGGCTTATAACTTTATAATAGCAATAGAACTGTCAAAGTTACGCATTAACTCATGCGATTAATTTAAATAGTTGAATGAGTTTATTTTTCTTAATCGCGATTAACGCATCTACCGTTAATACAGCATAAACCAGCATATGCACTGGATGCTGAAGGAAATAAGTGCATTTCGACAGGAAAGGGAGTATATATAGAGTAAAAATTCAGCACAATTCTGTAATTAATCATGCTTAACTATTAAAAATGATTCTTTATCACAATTAACTATTGAAAATGTGTGTGATTTGTCATGCTTAACTATTACAAATTATGCAATTAATCACAATTAACTATTTAAAATTCTGTGATTAATCACAATTAACTATTTAAAATTCTGTGATTAATCACAATTAACTATTCAAAATGATGCAATTTAGCACAATTAACTATTAAAAAATGTGTGCGATTAATCACAATTAACTATGAAAAATTCTGCGATTAAATGCGATTAGCTATTTAGTGTTATGTGATTCATCACAATGAACTATTCACAATGTGTGCAATTTGTCATGGTTCACTATTAACATTTATGTGATTAATCACGATTAACCATTCAAAATTATGCGATTAATCGCAGTCAGCTGCTCTAGAATACACGGTTAAGCGCAATTGCCTATTTAGCATTATGCGATTAACCACAATTGCTTATTCAGAATTACACGATTAATCCCACTTGATTAGTCATTGTTATGCGATTAATCACACTTGATTAGTCATAGTTATGCGATTAATCGCACTTGATTAGTCATAGTTATGCGTTTAATCGCACTTGATTAGTCATAGTTATGCGGTTAATCGCACTTGATTAGTCATAGTTATGCGTTTAATCGCACTTGATTAGTCATAGTTATGCGATTAATCGCACTTGATTAGTCATAGGTATGCGATTAATCGCACTTGATTAGTCATAGGTATGCGATTAATCGCACTTGCCTGCTTAGCGCTATTCGATTCATCACAATGAACTATTCATAATTATGCGATTAATCACGCTTGCCTATTCAAGACTGCAGTTAATCGCAATCAGCTGTTCTAAATCACACGATTAATCACAATTACCTATTCATACATATGCGATTAATCGTAGTTGACTATTTACCGGTATGCAATTAATCCCGATTGCCTATTCAAAATTATGAGATTAATCGTAATTAACTTTTCATAATTATGCAATTAATCGCAGTTGCCTAATTAGAATTATGTGGTTAATCACAGTTAATTATTAAAAATTATGCGATTAATCAAGATGAACTATTTTTAATGACTGACAGCACTAAAAAGAACATATTAATTATTCTGTTAAAACTTGTGCTAAAGGTGAAGTTGTTTTGTAATTTTTACGGTCGTTTTAGGGTTTACTTCGTGACACCATCATAGCACCAAAGTTGTAATATTGTATATAACTTAACACAGAAAATGTTAGTAATTAATTAAATTAATTAACCGGGTGGTGGAGGACGAGTCTCAGTTGTCTCCGCTTCTGAGACCGTCAATCCGCGCATCTGATCATGTGACTCGTTGTGCATGACACCGCGGAGACTCACAGCATGTGGAGACTCATGCTACTCTCCACGATCCACACACAACTCACCACACGCCCCATTGAGAGAACCACTAATCACCACCACGAGGAGGTTACCCCATGTGACTCTACCCTCCCTAGCAACCAGCCCAATTTGGTTACCCCATGTGACTCTACCATCCCTAGCAACCGGGACAATTTGGTTACCCCATGTGACTCTACCTTCCCTAGCAACCGGGACAATTTGGTTACCCCATGTGACTCTACCATCCCTAGCAACCGGGACAATTTGGTTACCCCATGTGACTCTACCTTCCCTAGCAACCGGGACAATTTGGTTACCCCATGTGACTCTACCATCCCTAGCAACCGGGACAATTTGGTTACCCCATGTGACTCTACCATCCCTAGCAACCGGGACAATTTGGTTACCCCATGTGACTCTACCCTCCCTAGCAACCGGGACAATTTGGTTACCCCATGTGACTCTACCATCCCTAGCAACCGGGACAATTTGGTTACCCCATGTGACTCTACCCTCCCTAGCAACCGGGACAATTTGGTTACCCCATGTGACTCTACCCTCCCTAGCAACCGGGCCAATTTGGTTACCCCATGTGACCTCTACCCTCCCTAGCAACCAGGACAATTTGGTTACCCCATGTGACTCTACCCTCCCTAGCAACTGGGCCAATTTGGTTGCTAAGAAGACCTGACTGGAGTCACTCAGCACACCCTGTGTTCAAACTCGCGACTCCAGGGGTGGCAGTTTATATTTTCTTAATGTACCTAGTTAGAAGATCCCCTGCAAAATTAACAGCGTTAGCTGAGAATGTGTTTCATATGTAAGCATATGGACATTGTATCTGAAATATACCCATTGTGGCTGTTCTCCAGGCCCTATTATGCAGGCAATCAACTCGAAGAAATCTTCCTCAAGACACAAAATGTGCCACTTGAGTCACTCACTCAAATACTGTTACTGTTGTTTTTTTTTTACCTGTGACTTTTGACAATTGGCTTCTTTGCCCTTTTGACCTTCGGCTAACCCTGCTGAATTTGCTAGCGCCGCCTCGGGGTCACTCCTCTCTGGCTTGTGAGGTCCCAAGAGACCCGGGCGAAAACCGGCCATCGATTCCGGGTGAAATGTCAGCCCGGCACAGTCAGCAGGGATAAGAGGGATCGCTTTGCGAGATGGGGAGGAATACTGCAAGAAAAACTCCAGCATGGATGTCCCATACAAAGCTGTCCAAATCATTACACAAAACTAAAAACAAAATGCTAATACCATGAAATATCCTCCTCCTGACAGTAAGTGAAAAAGACACAAATAGCCTTCAACGCCCCATTTAACGAATGCCATAATGCGCTTGAAGAGGGGAAGGCAAGCCATTCATTAAGCATATTACAAGGCAAAGGAAATGCATTAACGCCTGCATGGAGCTTTGTGAGCATGTAATTCCTCTTTGTTCTGATTTCTTAAGCATGTTATCAAAAGCATGTTCGAGTAGAGCCATTAAGCCCTTCACTCCGACACACGGTATGTGAAAGACGAGAGGCTGCAGACACATTTGACAGGACAGGATTGACCGTGGATATGAGGTTTGACTAAATCAGGAATGCTTGCTGCCTGGTTACAGATGACCGGAAATATGGAATGGGATAAATCCGACAACCTGGACCCGTGGATTCCCTGGAGAACGAGAGGAGGATGATAGGCCAGGACAACAGAGAACAACATCAAGGCCTCAAGCTGGACTCCATAATGAAGCACTTCCAGGCAATGCGAATGGGGAACTCGGCATATAAACACAAACATGTTCACCGCCCCGGAAGATGGATGGTCAACACAGGTTGCGTACAGGTTCTGAGAAGTGCATGTTTGCGATGGAGTAAATGAGGAAGGAAGAAGAGCGAACTGTGAAGGGATAAGTAACAGATGGGATGAAGGAATGGGGTTTGTTAAGGAACAATCACCTCCAGCGTCTACCAAGGAGACTTTCCTTTTCCCAGGTGATTCCTTAAACACAATAACACGCTTTCTAAAGAGGGAAAATACAGTCCACTCCGAGGCGAGACGAAGGCATGAAAAATAGACGTGTCACACTAAACGTAAAGAAAACGTACTCCCTTAAAATACTCATAAGTGTAGTGTGAGAGGTAAATCATTTTTAAGTTTTAAGACGAGACTAATTGTTCTAGAGATGAGTGATAAATTGGGTGAGGTGTTTGTTTTTGGTTGTCTGTCGTTGTAAGGCAAGAGCTGCATCACGATTCATTAGGATTTCTCCTTTGAGTTCCACGTATGGGTTTGAAACAACATGAGGGTGAGTAAATCATGGCAGAATTTCATTTTAGGTAAACTGTTCCTTGCAAGTCAACACTAGGCCATATTTAGGACGGCTTAAAATTCATCTCAGCCCCCCTAAGAATCTGTGACTTTGCAATCGTGAGGTAAGTGACTTGTCTGAAGCATGAGGCGCTTCTTTAAATCAGGGGGAGAGACAGTGGCGGCTCAGTGGTTAAGGCTCTGGGTTACTGACCGAAAGGTTGGGGGTTCAAGCCCCAGCACCGTCAAGATACCACTGTTGGGCCCTTGAGCAAGGCCCTTGACCCTATCTGCTCCAGGGGTGCTGTTTCATGGCTGACCCGGCTCTCTGACCCCAGCTTAGTTGGGATATGCGAAAAACTGCATTTCATTGTCTCTGTACCTGTACTCTGCACAATGACAGTAAAATTGAATCTTAAAATCAATGCTTTTATGGTCATTTTAGGGTTTACATCATTACATCATCATGGCTTTGAAGTTGTAAAATTGTCTAATTTTCCACAGATGCGGTTAGTAAGTGTTTTTATCACACTAAAATCATTAAAACACACATTGTTTATGTCTTGTGTCTATACTTTTGATACAGTGAGTATTGTAACGTTTACAGGTTAAACCCCATTGACTTGTAAGTGATGCACTGCAACGCAGTTTATTGCTTGTTTGTGTGCGCTTTTTTAAGAAAAGGCGGGACGGGTCCAAATGACTTGTATTCAACCCGCAATATTCCTTTAAACTGGGCTTTGTAGACTTACTATTTATAAGAAACCTCAAAAATTGTCAGCTGTCATTCACTTTCCGTCTCTTTCACACAAACACATTTGCCATTTTCTTCTGCACAGACTCACAACCTATGCTAATTTTACTAGCAAGTGCCAAAAAGTCTGTCCGTCAATCTGGAAACTTGAGCAAGAAACGCTCCGTCCCGTTCCGGTGCACATGACATTCCGCCCAAACCATTTCTGACAGAAGCCGTTAATGAAAATGTGGTCATGCATCAGAAAAACAGTTTCTCCATCAAGCTGTCGTTGTCCTTTCAAAGCCGGATAGAAGAACCAAAATATACAAGTGCAGAATGTGTTTGTCTGTCAGCTCATCCTGTATGTGTGGGTGTGATATATGTGCCACTGAAGGTGGATCGCAAGGAATGCTAATATATCAGCTGTGAACATAATGGGTCTGGAACATTCATGCTGGGACGGGGAATTAGATGATTCTGTTTCCAAAATCCACTTATCGATTCCATAAATGATTCGTGTTTTGAGGAGGAGTATATACTAAACAGAATATTCTTTGGCTTTGTTTATTTAAATGATTATTAAAGTACCAGGTGGTGTAGCGTCACAAGACGTTATATGCGTCACATTGTCTTGCAAAGGAGCGGAGGAACATTTAAACTGTAAACACACATGCGGTACCGTCCTGCAGCACTGGCACATGCAAATCATTTAAGTGAATCGGTTCATTCGGACAGTTAGAGTTTAGAGACTGATTCCTGAGTCGTTTTAACTGATTCATTCATAAATGTCCATGTACAAATAAAACTACTTTGCTCACGTCGTCACGATGTCTGTTGTTGCATGAAACCAATGGGAATATGGCAAAATATGTGTGTTTGTTAATGCCTTTGTATGATTTTGCATTGCGCAGGTAAGTGTTATAACAATGAACAGGTTAGTAGTGTATAATGCATTATAATTTAAGGTACAACAATGAACAGGTCAGTGTTATAACAATGAAAAGGTATGTGTTATAATGCATTATAATGTAAGCTATAACAATGAACAGGTAAGTGTTATAACAATGAACAGGTATGTGTTATAATGCATTATAATGTAAGCTATAACAATGAACAGGTAAGTGTTATAACAATGAACAGGTAAGTGTTATAATGCATTATAATGTAAGGTACAAGAATGAACAGGTAAGTGTTATAACAATGAACAGGTAAGTGTTATAACAATGAACAGGTATGTGTTATAATGCATTATAATGTAAGCTATAACAATGAACAGGTAAGTGTTATAACAATGAACAGGTATGTGTTATAATGCATTATAATGTAAGGTACAACAATGAACAGGTAATTGTTATAACAATGAACAGGTATGTGTTATAATGCATTATAATGTAAGGTACAACAATGAACAGGTTAGTGTTATAACAATGAACAGGTAAGTGTTATAATGCATTATAATGTAAGGTACAACAATGAACAGGTAAGTGTTATAACAATGAACAGGTAAGTGTTATAATGCATTATAATGTAAGGTACAACAATGAACAGGTAAGTGTTATAACAATGAACAGGTAAGTGTTATAATGCATTATAATGTAAGGTACAAGAATGAACAGGTAAGTGTTATAACAATGAACAGGTATGTGTTATAATGCATTATGTAAGGTACAACAATGAACAGGTAAGTGTTATAACAATGAACAGGTAAGTGTTATAACAATGAACAGGTATGTGTTATAATGCATTATAATGTAAGGTACAACAATGAATAAGGTAAGTGTTATAACAATGAACAGGTATGTGTTATAATGCATTATAATGTAAGGTACAACAATGAACAGGTAATTGTTATAATGCATTATAATGTAAGGTACAACAATGAACAGGTAAGTGTTATAACAATGAACAGGTAAGTGTTATAATGCATTATAATGTAAGGTACAACAATGAACAGGTAAGTGTTATAACAATGAACAGGTAAGTGTTATAATGCATTATAATGTAAGGTACAAGAATGAACAGGTAAGTGTTATAACAATGAACAGGTATGTGTTATAATGCATTATAATGTAAGGTACAACAATGAACAGGTAAGTGTTATAACAATGAACAGGTAAGTGTTATAATGCATTATAATGTAAGGTACAACAATGAACAGGTAAGTGTTATAATGCATTATAATGTAAGGTACAACAATGAACAGGTAATTGTTATAACAATGAACAGGTATGTGTTATGCATTATAATGTAAGGTACAACAATGAACAGGTAAGTGTTATAACAATGAACAGGTAAGTGTTATAATGCATTATAATGTAAGGTACAAGAATGAACAGGTAAGTGTTATAACAATGAACAGGTATGTGTTATAATGCATTATAATGTAAGGTACAACAATGAACAGGTAAGTGTTATAACAATGAACAGGTAAGTGTTATAACAATGAACAGGTAAGTGTTATAATGCATTATAATGTAAGGTACAAGAATGAACAGGTAAGTGTTATAACAATGAACAGGTATGTGTTATAATGCATTATAATGTAAGGTACAACAATGAACAGGTAAGTGTTATAATGCATTATAATGTAAGCTATAACAATGAACAGGTAAGTGTTATAACAATGAACAGGTATGTGTTATAATGCATTATAATGTAAGGTACAACAATGAACAGGTAAGTGTTATAATGCATTATAATGTAAGCTATAACAATGAACAGGTAAGTGTTATAACAATGAACAGGTATGTGTTATGCATTATAATGTAAGGTACAACAATGCATAAGGTAAGTGTTATAACAATGAACAGGTATGTGTTATAATGCATTATAATGTAAGGTACAACAATGAACAGGTATGTGTTATAATGCATTATAATGTAAGGTACAACAATGAACAGGTATGTGTTATAATGCATTATAATGTAAGGTACAACAATGCATAAGGTAAGTGTTATAACAATGAACAGGTATGTGTTATAATGCATTATAATGTAAGGTACAACAATGAACAGGTATGTGTTATAATGCATTATAATGTAAGGTACAACAATGAACAGGTAAGTGTTATAATGCATTATAATGTAAGGTACAACAATGCATAAGGTAAGTGTTATAACAATGAACAGGTATGTGTTATAATGCATTATAATGTAAGGTACAACAATGAACAGGTATGTGTTATAATGCATTATAATGTAAGGTACAACAATGAACAGGTATGTGTTATAATGCATTATAATGTAAGGTACAACAATGAACAGGTAAGTGTTATAATGCATTATAATGTAAGGTACAACAATGAACAGGTAAGTGTTATAATGCATTATAATGTAAGGTACAACAATGCATAAGGTAAGTGTTATAACAATGAACAGGTATGTGTTATAATGCATTATAATGTAAGGTACAACAATGAACAGGTATGTGTTATAATGCATTATAATGTAAGGTACAACAATGAACAGGTATGTGTTATAATGCATTATAATGTAAGGTACAACAATGAACAGGTAAGTGTTATAATGCATTATAATGTAAGGTACAAGAATGAACAGGTAAGTGTTATAACAATGAACAGGTATGTGTTATAATGCATTATAATGTAAGGTACAACAATGAACAGGTAAGTGTTATAACAATGAACAGGTAAGTGTTATAATGCATTATAATGTAAGGTACAAGAATGAACAGGTAAGTGTTATAACAATGAACAGGTATGTGTTATAATGCATTATGTAAGGTACAACAATGAACAGGTAAGTGTTATAACAATGAACAGGTATGTGTTATAACAATGAACAGGTATGTGTTATAACAATGAACAGGTATGTGTTATAATGCATTATAATGTAAGGTACAACAATGAATAAGGTAAGTGTTATAACAATGAACAGGTATGTGTTATAATGCATTATAATGTAAGGTACAACAATGAACAGGTAATTGTTATAATGCATTATAATGTAAGGTACAACAATGAACAGGTAAGTGTTATAACAATGAACAGGTAAGTGTTATAATGCATTATAATGTAAGGTACAACAATGAACAGGTAAGTGTTATAACAATGAACAGGTAAGTGTTATAATGCATTATAATGTAAGGTACAAGAATGAACAGGTAAGTGTTATAACAATGAACAGGTATGTGTTATAATGCATTATAATGTAAGGTACAACAATGAACAGGTAAGTGTTATAACAATGAACAGGTAAGTGTTATAATGCATTATAATGTAAGGTACAACAATGAACAGGTAAGTGTTATAATGCATTATAATGTAAGGTACAACAATGAACAGGTAATTGTTATAACAATGAACAGGTATGTGTTATGCATTATAATGTAAGGTACAACAATGAACAGGTAAGTGTTATAACAATGAACAGGTAAGTGTTATAATGCATTATAATGTAAGGTACAAGAATGAACAGGTAAGTGTTATAACAATGAACAGGTATGTGTTATAATGCATTATAATGTAAGGTACAACAATGAACAGGTAAGTGTTATAACAATGAACAGGTAAGTGTTATAACAATGAACAGGTAAGTGTTATAACAATGAACAGGTAAGTGTTATAATGCATTATAATGTAAGGTACAAGAATGAACAGGTAAGTGTTATAACAATGAACAGGTATGTGTTATAATGCATTATAATGTAAGGTACAACAATGAACAGGTAAGTGTTATAATGCATTATAATGTAAGCTATAACAATGAACAGGTAAGTGTTATAACAATGAACAGGTATGTGTTATAATGCATTATAATGTAAGGTACAACAATGAACAGGTAAGTGTTATAATGCATTATAATGTAAGCTATAACAATGAACAGGTAAGTGTTATAACAATGAACAGGTATGTGTTATGCATTATAATGTAAGGTACAACAATGCATAAGGTAAGTGTTATAACAATGAACAGGTATGTGTTATAATGCATTATAATGTAAGGTACAACAATGAACAGGTATGTGTTATAATGCATTATAATGTAAGGTACAACAATGAACAGGTATGTGTTATAATGCATTATAATGTAAGGTACAACAATGCATAAGGTAAGTGTTATAACAATGAACAGGTATGTGTTATAATGCATTATAATGTAAGGTACAACAATGAACAGGTATGTGTTATAATGCATTATAATGTAAGGTACAACAATGAACAGGTAAGTGTTATAATGCATTATAATGTAAGGTACAACAATGCATAAGGTAAGTGTTATAACAATGAACAGGTATGTGTTATAATGCATTATAATGTAAGGTACAACAATGAACAGGTATGTGTTATAATGCATTATAATGTAAGGTACAACAATGAACAGGTATGTGTTATAATGCATTATAATGTAAGGTACAACAATGAACAGGTAAGTGTTATAATGCATTATAATGTAAGGTACAACAATGAACAGGTAAGTGTTATAATGCATTATAATGTAAGGTACAACAATGCATAAGGTAAGTGTTATAACAATGAACAGGTATGTGTTATAATGCATTATAATGTAAGGTACAACAATGAACAGGTATGTGTTATAATGCATTATAATGTAAGGTACAACAATGAACAGGTATGTGTTATAATGCATTATAATGTAAGGTACAACAATGAACAGGTAAGTGTTATAATGCATTATAATGTAAGGTACAACAATGCATAAGGTAAGTGTTATAACAATGAACAGGTATGTGTTATAATGCATTATAATGTAAGGTACAACAATGAACAGGTATGTGTTATAATGCATTATAATGTAAGGTACAACAATGAACAGGTATGTGTTATAATGCATTATAATGTAAGGTACAACAATGAACAGGTAAGTGTTATAATGCATTATAATGTAAGGTACAACAATGCATAAGGTAAGTGTTATAACAATGAACAGGTATGTGTTATAATGCATTATAATGTAAGGATAACTGTGGTTACAGATATTTTCGAGAAGTTACAACACGTTATATGAGACTTTACAAATGGATTATAATGCATTTACAATGTCTTTACAATTATGCATTATGAACAAATAATAAATGCATTAAAAATGATTGCTTTTAAAATATTTTGGTACATGTTTTCTCTGGATCAAAAGACTTGACCTTCATAAAGCCATGCAGTATCCTGTGATTCCAGAACAATCACAGTCATCCAGTGGGTTCTTCAACACACAAGAGAGGAAGAAAGGTACGAGAGAGAGCGAGTGCTTGAATGTTAAAGGTTAATTACTGTTCATAAAACAGAAAAGTATTTGGGAGCGACCATTTAAGACTTCATTAGGTGGTGGGTGTGCTTACTCAACGCAGAGAGGAGAGACAGAGAGACGGAGTTAACCTGTTTACTGATCCAAATTAAAAGTGACGCATCAACAAAGCACCGTGAAAGAGTTAGGCAAATGAAAGAATCTGTTTTTCTGCACAAATAGGCCAATCATTTAGGACACACACTTCCACTTTCCTCCCAAGGGATCGCAACAGCAAAGGATTTAACTCATCAAAGGACAGAGAGAGATGGATGGAGACTGTGTGTTCACTTGTGCGGATATTTTGCCAGCGTATGTGCACGTAATGGAATTGCATGTGTTCTCTAGTGCGTGCGGTGATTTGTTTGTGAGCTTGTGTTCATGAGTATGCATTCTGTAGATTCCACCCAGACTGTGTGAATGTATTTGGGTTGTTTAAGGTGGACGTGCATTGCATTAACATGACACTATATGCATTTCTATACTGTATATTAAGAAAATGTGCAGTCGAATTTACCTGCAGTATGCATGTGTGGATGTGCGCACACACACACACACGGTTTCTCATCAGATCCTGCTGTGCCACACAAAGGGGTTGGCAGGTCTCCAGAACAGCACATCTGGCACTTGAGAAAGCGGCTACAGAAGGTGATGGGCATGACTTAGGAACAATGCCAATGGCACAGACTCACAACACCACTGAGAGAGAGAGAGAGCGAGAGACTCAAGGATCCACAGTGGTCTGTACTCAATGAGGAGGTTATCATAGATGTATTGCTGTGATTGTAAAATCACATTCACTAGCAGTCTGGCATGCACTCCCCTCCATGTTTGTGTATATACAGATGTATATTTAGGTACATAGTAATTTTCTGTACTTACACTTCATATGGGAAAGTATGTCATATATACACTCTATATGTTTCCATAATGTACATTCAGGTCTGGCTGCATTTGAAAGATGCTTATAAGCAGTGCGGGGTGTCACACCAAATAAGTAATCCACTACAAATGACTAATTACTTATCTAGATATAGGTATAGGTATAATTGGATTACTTTACTAATTGCCTCATCTGAAAAGTAATCACGTTGCTGATTACTTTACATCGAAATGATGCTATAAAACATGTTTCGTAGAAACGTTTTTCTACTTTTTCTCAAATTTTAAACGTTTATATTTCCTCGTTCATTGTCGCGCACCTTTCAACTGAAAATGTGCTGAAAAGTAACTACTCGAATTGAAAGTCAGTAACTGTAATCTGATTACAAGAATTTAAAATGTAATGCATTTACAATACTTTTTATTTAAAAGTAAATATATTATAGTAACTAATTATTTTGTAGTCACCCAACACTGCTCATAAATTGGGCGAGACAATGTTATGATGTTTATTTACGAGTTACAATTGCTGATATTGAATGTGATTGGGATTATTAAAGGCGGAGTTTAGCGTGTGGATAACCAAGACCGTATAAATGACATTTGGTCATCTTTTACCCTTTTTGACGTTACCAAATTTCCAAGGCTGTATAAAGTCAAGTGCGTGAATTTTAGTCATTGGACGTCTATTTCCATGTTGCTGCCACAGATAATGAGAGGAAATGATGATGCAAACAGAAATACTTTATGCGAGGTATTAGAGGAAAAAATATTGATTTGAGCAGATGACACAGAAAAGAGAGCCATAATACTAAATTAATGGGAGCATCCTATAGCTCTCCTATAACTGTTCTGAGACCAGTGCAGACAGACAGCACACTGGAAGTTAAGTCATGCACTAAGTAGGGAGCAAGGGAGCATCCTATAGCTCTCCTATAACTGTTCTGAGACCAGTGCAGACAGACAGCACACTGGAGGTTAAGTCATGCACTAAATAGGGAGCAAGGGAGCATCCTATATCTCTCTATGCAGTTAAGTGCGTTCACTCCTAAAATCTGATCAAAAGTTCAGTTTCAGGCTGCAGATGATGTTTGGATCAACATGTTTGACACACATGGGACAATGATCATCAGTACATAGATTCACCATTTATAATGGATCATTTTATTTGAACATGGTTGACCGTGATTGGACGATGCTGGACTATCTTTAAATCTTAATTAATTATGCTAATGTCTGATGTAATGTCTGTAACGTCTAAAAACATGAATAATCAACGCTTCTGGACACATAGTAAACAATTTGTGGCACAGAGCAAAGACAAACAATGCGTCTCGTTGTCTTACACAAGATTTGGATGCTTTCTGTATTTTCTTCCTCACACCTAGGCTCATCAAAGAATGGGTGTGCAACTTTGCTCTTGTTGGCAAAGCTGTTTTTCACAGTTTAATCCTTCATCCGCTTGCATTTCAATTTCAAGGCTTCCCTTTTATATCAAAAGCTCTGGCGGTCTGTTGGGGTTTGGACTTCGCTGTGCCTTTAAACTCTAAAGCGGGTGTTGGTGAGCGGTAATGCGGTATAGTCGCTGAGCTTTAGCTCGTGTGTGGTGGGTGTATTATTGAGGGCAGATGGCTTAAACCCACGAGTGTCTGTTGAGATATGGCAGTGCTGAAGGGCTACGCCACCAAACCCATTTTGATTAGACGGAGTCTCTGGAGCCAGAACTTCCCTGGCAGACGGCCGCTTTACCTCTAGATCATAAAACCCTCAATCACAAAACTAAAGTACATTCAATTAGTTTGCCAAACCCACACAAAAAGCTCTTGAGTAAGCCAAGAGTTTGTTTTACTCTCTCTCTCTCTCCTTTCTCTGTCTATGTCTGCAGAAAAGACTTTCTGAAAGAGAGTATTTCTTCATTTCTTCGTCAAAGCATAAAACACAATTATGCAATGTGACACAAATGAGGTTCGGCCACGTCGACAGAAAACGGCTGATAGTTAATTTCAGTCACCGTCTACGTGCGAGCGTGTTGAGCTTTGTGCTCCATTACTTCCAAACCAGTATGTAAATTTGCTTTTTTGCGGACAAAATCTTTAGCTGTGTTTTGCTCAGAGAAAATGAGTGCTGGAGCTGATGGGAAGAGAGAGAGAGAGAGAGAGCGCGAGAGAGAGAGAGAGAGAGAGACGTTTGTTTGTTTGAAGTTTCCTCTGAAATTGCAGCAGAAAAGTAACGCTGCTAGCATAGCCAGAACTACACTTAAAATATTAGCTTAAAAGCTGTAATATGTAACATTTTTCATGTTGACTGATTGCCAATGCGTGAAAGGCTTGTAACGCAACTTAAAAAAATTAGCCCTTCCTGGACTTCCTATGGTCTGCACTTATATAGCGCCTTTTTAACCTTAACGGTATTCAAAGCACTTTACACTGTGACTCATTCACCCATTCACACACACACACTCATACACCAATGACGGTAGAGCTGCCATGCAAGGTGCTAGTCTGCCATTGGGAGCAACTTGGGGTTCAGTGTCTTGCCCAAGGACACTTCGGCACGTGGGCCAGGATTCGAACCACCAACCCTGCCTTTAGTGGCCGAGCCGCTCTACCACCTGAGCCACAGCCGCCCTATGCTGCCTATTAAAGCCTGTAGGCTGATGTTCATGTGAAGGGAGCGGGTCGCTTTTACCGGGGAAATCCAAAGGATATGACGTATACAGTATGTGCTCCCGAGAGCCTTGGCGCTTCTCTTTCAACAGCGACAACAAACAGCAACACTAGTTATGTTATCTTAGAGATGGAATCCAGCAAATGTCCCAGCACAAATTCTGAGCAAGACAAAAAAATATTTATCTACTGAATCCCGTCTGGCAAAGCGGGAACGTGATCTTGGTCGAGTGAAAACTAGAGAGAACGTCGTCAGGGCATTTGATTCCCGGAGGGATCAAAACCGACCCTGAATTGGCGTTCTTATTGGACAGGTAAACTTACATCGGTGTTTCTCAAGCAATGTGCCGCACATGCGAGCACAGGCGAGTTTAAGTCGATGCGGACCAGGAGGAAGGTTTGAGTTATACATTGAGTTCTGTTTTGTTCATATTTTAATGTTATTTGTTTTTTGTTCATATGTCGTGTTTTAGTGGCCTCCGCTGAAACATTCATCTGTTGTTCATCTGTTTTCTTCATAAATAAATATTTACATTTATGCATTTGGCAGATGCTTTTATCCAAAGTGACTTACAGTGCACTTATTACAGGGACAATTTCCCCGGAACAACCTGGAGTTAAGTGCCTTACTCAAGGACACAATGGTGGTGACTGTGGGGATCAAACCAGCAACCTTCTGATTACCAGTTCAGTGCTTTAGCCCACTTCACCACCACTCACAATAAAATTATAATAAATAAATGCATAATCTGCTGTATGCTCGTCCTGTAAATTCATGATTAAAAATGAAAATGTGAACAAAAATAAAAGCTATTTAATGTCTTATTATCATTAAAATATGAACATTAAAATGACGGGAAATAACAGATTATGACAGAATTTTACAACAAAAACATGGACAAGTTCTTGAAAAGGAAAAATATTGATGATGGTTAGGCTATGTGGGATAGTGGTGTGCCGTAAAATGTGTGCCATGGCACAAAAAAGGTTGGTAAACGCTAAAGCATGTGAAATATAGTGCCATAAGGATTGATCTGTCATGCTAACGCTGACGAATCGCAAGCTAACTTGCTTCATAACTTTCCAATAATTTCAACGGTCTTCTCTTTATACTAAAAGTCAGGTTAATCAATGTTAATCTGTACAATAACACACGAGATAATGCTAGTCAATGTTCAAGATAATGCAAAAATCGCCTTTCATTGGTGTAACGTAACTTGGTTATACAGAAAATATTCAATGTATTATTATAAAGCGCATCGATATATCGGTGGGGGGTGGTGGTGGCGGCGTAGTGGCTAGAGCACAGGGCTGCTAATCAGAAGGTTGCTGGTTCGACCATTGTGCCCTTGAGCGAGGCACTTAACTCCAGGTTGCTCCGGGGGGGATTGTCCCTGTAATAAGTGCACTGTAAGTCACTTTGGATAAAAGCATCTGCCAAATGCATAAATGTAAATGTAAATATATCAGAATGACAGTTGTGATGAATCACATCAATACTGAATTGTGTCAACATATTTATAATGTACAGTCTATTTTATAATCAGCTACTGTCATCATCCACCACATTTAGCTAACACCTATTGCTAAAGCTAGCTAGCTAACACTGACATAGGCTATCATATAAATGCAGTCAATGTATCATGCAAAGAAAAGTGATTACTTCAAACTACAGTCTGGCATAGATCAATATCCACACTTTGTTTTAGCCCTGTTCCAGCACTGGAGAGTCAAATATAATATACAGTCTCAAAGTTTGTAGTAAAACTGTAGTAGATAACTGTGTAATTTTAATTATGTTACCTCATCTGTCAGCATGATGTCGGTGAACCACGTTCAGTCTCTTTGCACGTTATATCATTGTTTTGGTTGATGCTTGCGTCCCTATTGTGTGTATGAGCGTGAGCATCAAGCTGCAGTTCACTGAACGGCCACAGGTGTCACTATGGAGTGTGTGCATGAGCGCGAGCAACAGGCTGCTGTTCACTGAACGGCCACAGGTGTCACTATGGAGTGTGTGTATGAGCGCGAGCAACAGGCTGCTGTTCACTGAACGGCCACAGGTGTCACTATGGAGTGTGTGTATGAGCGCGGGCAACAGGCTGCAGTTCACTGAACGGCCACAGGTGTCACTATGGAGTGTGTGTATGAGCGCGAGCATCAGGCTGCAGTTCACTTAACGGCCACAGGTGTCACTATGGAGTGTGTGTATGAGCGCGGGCAACAGGCTGCAGTTCACTGAACGGCCACAGGTGTCACTATGGAGTGTGTGTATGAGCGCGGGCAACAGGCTGCAGTTCACTGAACGGCCACAGGTGTCACTATGGAGTGTGTGTATGAGCGCGGGCAACAGGCTGCTGTTCACTGAACGGCCACAGGTGTCACTATGGAGTGTGTGTATGAGCGCGGGCAACAGGCTGCAGTTCACTGAACGGCCACAGGTGTCACTATGGAGTGTGTGTATGAGCGCGGGCAACAGGCTGCTGTTCACTGAACGGCCACAGGTGTCACTATGGAGTGTGTGTATGAGCGCGGGCAACAGGCTGCAGTTCACTGAACGGCCACAGGTGTCACTATGGAGTGTGTGTATGAGCGCAAGCAACAGGCTGCAGTTCACTGAACGGCCACAGGTGTCACTATGGAGTGTGTGTATGAGCGCGAGCATCACCTTTAAAGGCATGTAGGTCACAAGCAGATATTTACTTACTGTAAGAAACTGTCTGAGATGTGACAAAACGACTCTCATTATTGTGTCTGGTTCATCTGTGTCTCTCCAGTGCTTTTATGCTGCGGTTGAGAACGCTAATAGCTTTATGTATTTTCCCTTAATAATGATAATCACAATATCACAATTAAAACATGCATATTTATGTTTGAGTGAAAGGGAAAAAAAAAAATCCTGAAGTTAAACAGTTGTTTTCAAAACGCAGAGCATAATGAGTACAGACAGCACAAAGATATTCACACAAACAAGACAAATTCATGGACTGCATGATAGATTACCTTGGAAACCACTGGCAGAGGTGAACCATAAGTAAGCATGAAAAAAAAGAGGAATATTTTAACTGAGTGAAGATGGAAGATGTTTCTATGCTTCTGTTTCTTACAACAACAAAAACAAAGAAAAACCCACTGTTGCTGTTCTGTGATACAGATAGTATTACCAGTGTACATACACCATGCTGGGTGGAATACTTGTGAATTATAATCAGGTGCTGATTAATCTCGCCATTTGCATTTTTGTTCTTGTTTTAAGCATAAATCTCACTAAATTTGGGGTCTGGGTTGCTCAGCAAGTAAAAACGCTGATTATCACCCCTGGGGTCACGAGTTCGTATCCAGGGCGTGCTGAGTGACTCCAGCCAGGCTTCCTTAGCAACCAAACTGACCCGGTTGCTAGGGAGGGTAGAGTCACATGGGGTAACCTCTCCGAGGTCGCTATAATGTGGTTCTTGCTCTCGGTGGGGCGTGCGTGGATGCTGTAGAGAATAGTGTGAAGCCTCCACATGCACTACGTCTCCACGGTAACGCGCTATACAAGCTGCGTGATGAGATGCGTGGGTTGATGGTCTCAGACCTGGAGGCAACTGAGGTTCGTCCTCCCCCATCCGGGTTGAGGCGAGTCACGACGCCACCACGAGTACTAAGAGTGCATTTGGAATTGGGCATTCCAAATTTGAGAGAAAAGGGGAGAACCAGAACCCCCCCCCCCCCCCCCACCCACCCACCTAGCTACAAGTGCGAATGCATACAAACATGAACAAATCACATGGTACACCTATGTGCTCTCTCGCATTCAGTCTCTCAATTACAGCTAGTGAAGAAAAAAAAAATCCCAGAGCAAATCTAAACACTAGTTCACAAATAATGAGACCTGCCTCCCCGACAGAGTTTTCTGTACTCAAGCACTCCCAGACATTTCGGATTTGAGACTGAGCTTCCCACGACATCTTTCCTAAAAGCCGCCCAGTCATGGTGGCCAAGAGCTCTGGCAGAAGATCAATGCGAAACTCTGCTCCCCTTTCACAGCCTTTTCAGCCGTGTGACAGAATTAAATGAAAGTGTGGAAGCGTTTCAGCACAACTAATTTATTACTTTATGACAAAGGACTGATCTGAGAGCAGCGGTCACCAGCGACGCTCCAAGATTTAGTCATTGATCTGAATGTGCGCTCAACTGACCTTAGATCAGACATCAGAATAATCTTGAAATGTCATTGAAACTTTAAATAGTGGACCTGTACATTTTATATATATATATATATAGTGACCATGGTTTTCCCGTAGTAAAATAAGAGTATCAATATTGTTACCATGGTGTTACTATAGTAATATTGCAATAATGATGACTATAGTATCACTGTAACCATAGTAACTATACTATTGGCGTCACTGATGTCAAACCTGCCACTGACATATAGCCACTATGTGCGTATGTGAATGAAATTTGAGAAATTGAGCGAAATGGAAATATGTGTCTGTTCGCACACAAAGCAATCAGATGGCTTCAAAAGGCTGGGAGTATAGCGCAGGAGTCGTGCAAACTACGTCATTGGTGCTTTTTTTGTCCTTTTTTTTACCTAGCTAAAAGTTAAAACATTCTAGCAACATGCTAACACATGCTAGCAACACTTAGCTAACTGCTAGAACATGCTAGCATTGTGCTCACACGGGTTAGCAACACCTAGCTAACTGCTAAACATGCTAGCATCATGCTCACACATGTTAGCAACACCTAGCTAACTGCTAGAACATGCTAGCATCGTGCTCACACGGTTAGCAACACCTAGCTAACTGCTAAACATGCTAGCATCATGCTCACACATGTTAGCAACACCTAGCTAACTGATAAAATATGCTAGCATCATGCTCACATGTGTTAGCAACACCTAGCTAAAACATGCTAGCATCATGCTCACACATGTTAGAAACACCTAGCTAACTGCTATGCAAGCTAGTGTACCTATTGAGGCCAGGGGAGAGAGGATTACATACTGCATAACTACCTACCAGCTGGCTCCATTTACACTAGCAACGCCTAGCTAAGTGCTAAACATGCTAACATAATAAGCATATTGAGGGAGCAATACACCACTTAAGACTGTCTCTGTTTCAACAAGACAAATAACTAAGCATCAACTCTTTAAATTGGCTCTTTGTTTAAAGAATATAAGCATGCGCACGCATACACACTCCATGTGTTTAGTGGGTTGAAATAAAAGATGGTGGATTTTTTTTTTTCCAAAGTGAATCCACACATATATCCAGCCAATTAACTGTGGTCTTCATGGTGCAATCTGTAGAGCTTTTTATTTAAATGATATAAAATAATTATTTCTTTACCTCCACCTCTTTATAAGTGAGCAGCTACATAAGTCAATACATCTCATGTATGTAATTATTGGAACAATTTGCATGGAGAGTTTAGTAGGAGTCTCATGCTTATAATAGGCTCTATGGAGACTCCTCATAACAAGAGAGCTAATTATGAGAAGATGAGCTCTTAACCTATGCTGCTGTGCTCAATGCAAAGTTCCTAATTAATGCTTAATGTATGCAACCTTATTGTACAGGATCAGTGAAGCACTAATCAAATACTGATTTACAAGAACAAACCATGAAGCAAGGGCAATTAATCCTCATTCACACACCGTTCCATGCGACACAGCCCATACAGAGCAATGGCAGGTTGGAGAGTTGTTTATACGTTTCTGAAATATGTGGAGCTTGAAACTGGTTTTCGCACATTTGGTTTGCGATTTATTCTCTCACTCTGCATTTTATTAGGTTGGCTTGAAAATGTATCATGTAAACAGACCTAAAGTTGAATGTAAACTTAATGTAAATGATGTAAATTGCTCTCTATCTCTTTCTCTCGTTAACTGCTAAAACATGCTAACACATGCCAGGAAAACCTAGCTAATTGTTAAACATGCTAACAACAGGCTAACACATGCTAGCAACACCTAGCTAACTTCTAAAACATACTAGCAACATGCTAGCAATGCCTAGCTAAGTACTTAAACATGCTAGCAACACATAGGTAAGTGTTAAAACATTCTACCTACAGGCTAACACATGCTAGCAACACCTAGCTAACTGATAACACATGCTAACAACATAACACAAGCCAACAACACCTAGCTAATGTTTAAACATGCTAACAATTCCTGGCTAAATGTTAAAACATGCTACCTACAGGCTAACACAAGCTAGCAACACCTAGCTAAATGATAACACATGCTAACAACATAACACATGCAAGAAACACCTAGCTAAGTGCTAAAACATGCAAGCAACATGCTAGCACATGCTAACACATGCTAGTAGCACTTAGCTAACTGATAACACATGCTAACAACATAACACATGCCAGCAACACCTAGCTAATGTTTAAACATGCTAACAACATAACACATGCAAGAAACACCTAGCTAAGTGCTAAAACATACTAGAAACATACTAACACATGCTATAAACACCTAGCTAATTGCTAAAAATACTAGCAACATGCTAGCATAGTGTAGCCACATGCAAGCAATGCCTAGCTACATGCTAGCAACACATGGCAACTGTATAATGTCTGTATAAACTTTACAATTTCAGACAAGGCTTTTTCAAGCCAATCTCAAAGTTTGTCTAAAAACTTAATCATCTAATTATTTGCTATTGTAAAACTTTTTTTTGTTGATCCCTCTTTTACAAAAATGTTTACTTCATCAGCCTGATCTCATGATAATTATGTGAATGTGGTGAAATTTTAGCAAAATGACATTGCATGGTTCATTTTACATCGCGGCAGTTCTGAGTTGAAATGTCCTCTGTGTGTTGTTATAAGCAAGTAACATTTTCTCCCAAACAGATGAGTAGTTAATCAACAAAACTGACCTCCCTACCCTAGACCTTCATCCTAAACCTAACCAATTGTGTCAGAAAAAAGCAAATGTCATCATTTAGCAAAATTGCAGGTATAGTATTGGGATTATATGGGACCAGGTTGCTCTTGCTGGTACAGTTATGGTAATATTATGATACTTTTTTTGTAAGTGATGTGTAAAATACCATGGGATGGCAGCTGTCATAAATTCATTTCTGCTTGTGGTTTTTCCTGTTGTATTTATATAGAAAAATGTATTTGTATTGTATTGATGCAGCACAGAGAAACAATATTTGTAAAACAGCAGGCGCTCGCTTAAACGATTTCATGGTGGAATATGAAACCAAGAAAGAAAATCAGAAAGCTTATAAAACATGTGTATTCCTCAGTATCAATAAGCTCAGCTGGGACTTCAATGTTCATAAAAAAGGGCCCTTTAATATGTTTCTACTCATGGTCACTATTAGATATGCCGCAGTAATCACACCAGTAAAGAGAGACAAACAGTGGCGCGTCCTCTATCAATGTTTTATGGTCCCTCGTGACATTGAGCGTTCTTTCTTTACGACATCACCTGGAGAATTAGTAAACATAAACGCTGGACCTGCTCAACTCATTGACTGAGCACTGATTTATGATGCAACCTGCCGCCTTTTTCTATAATCGTCCATCAAAATGGGAAAGATATAAAATCCCAACAAACGAGAAAAACTTTCACACCCGACCAACAATATATCTAACTGACATTACACACTCAACACTTATGAGAAAGAGCCTAGCCATAAATCACAAAGTACAGAATCATAAAATCGGCTCAAATCGCATCACTTTTACACCGGCTGCTCTGCTCTCCTACGTTTCTCTGCATTATGTGCATATGTGTGTTTGCATCAGGGTTGTGTACCATTCAGGACTGAATTGAAAAATAATGCCAACAAATCTATCTGTCTGTCTATCTATATGTCTATCTGTCCATCTATCTGTCTGTCTGTCTATCTATCTGTCTGTCTGTCTGTCTCTCTATCTGTCTATCTGTCTGTCTGTCTATCTATCTGTCTGTCTATATGTCTGTCTGTCCATCTGTCTGTCTGTCTATCTATCTATCTGTCTGTCTGTCTCTCTATCTGTCTATCTGTCTATCTGTCTTGTCTATCTATCTGTCTGTCTGTCTATCTATCTATCTGTCTATCTATCTGTCTGTCTATCTATCTGTCTGTCTATCTGTCTGTCTATCTATCTATCTATCTGTCTGTCTCTATCTGTCTATCTGTCTGTCTGTCTGTCTGTCTGTACGTCCATCTGTCTGTCTGTTCATCCATCCATCCGTCCACTGTGTTCGTTCGTCCATCCACTCTGTCTATCTGTCCGTCCATCCACTGTGTCTGTCTGTCTGTCTATCTATCTGTCTGTCCACTGTGTCTGTCTGTCTGTCAGTCCGTCCGTCCATCCATCCACTGTGTCTGTCTGTCTGTCTGTCTGTCTATCTATCTGTCCGTCCATCCCAGCCATAACATTAAAACCACCTGCCTAATATTGTGTAGGTCCCTCTCGTGCAGTCAAAACAGTGCCAACCTGAGTAGACTAAGGTATGAATCTGTCAATAATTTGTAGCAATAATAATAATAATAATTGCCTAATAATAACAATAACAACAACAATTCTGCACTTGCAAAGATTTTTAATGGGGTCCAAAACCATTATTTATGCCAATGTCACAATAAGAATGAGATTGAGATGAGGTTGGAAGATTCATGTCAGTGAGTAACTTTAAATACAAATGCACAGAACAATGATAATGAATGTTTACATGAATGAAGGTACATCTGTAGATGAAGAAAACGTAACTTGGGTGCTTGTTACACCGTACTGGTCCTCAACTATATGTATATGATCATAGTGTATTTCATTGTCAAATGTATGTATGTTTGCTAATGGCAGATTGTTTATGTGTGTTACATGTACTTCATCATGATGACTCTGTCTATCTGTGTGTGTGTGTAGCATGTGTGTTACACTACAATGTCCTCTCAACCAAGGTGTGTCTGGCTGTGAGTGTGCCCATTTCAGGGTTTGGGTGGCTGCTTGGGTTAATGCATCATGGGTCACACGTAATGATACCCCGCCACCCCTCATCCCTTCAATCCTCTGCAATCCCTTCGCTGAGAGACTACGGTGTCACATCTGGACAGGGGCTACTGCCGCTCCCTGACCACACACACAGATGGTCCCAGCCTGTGCAGGGCATCAACAGAGGGTCAGTATACTTCCTCATCGGCTTGCATCGGGTCTCATCAAGGGCGTATACAGGAATTAACCCCAAAAGAGTAAAGGGTAAAAGCAGAGGTGAAACTCTATACTGTAATTACCATTTATTGACATGTTCAACCTATTGGGGCACATTCTCCCTGTCCTTGTGCCCGAGGTCAGTTTCTTACATTTATTGCATATTGTACCGTCAAACTATACATCATTATATACAGGGTTGTGCAGAATAGTAAACTCTCTCTTTAAAATGTATTCAGAATACATTACATACAGTAACTTATTCAGAATACTAGAATACATATTTATAAAGGCAAGGCACAATTGGGAAAATTCGGTGTGACGTGTCGTTATGATGTTATCTGAACCGCAACGGCTCTTTCAAATTTCATGAACTTAGCTGTCTTAGCACTACTGTGTCGTCTTGAAATTAGATGTGGAGCTGGACGCTGATGTTTCTATTTATAGAAAGTCATGAGTCAGTTTGCAGTCAACTACAACATCTCGTCCAATTTCCAACAAGAACGTCCCAGACCCAAAAGCCCAGCTGTGACATTGTAGAATGGCATTTTCAGTGTTTTTAACTATCTGTTTGTATTATAATCTTCTAATCCCATTATTTGATTGGACTGACAAAGATGATACATTTTGACACACAATGTTTAATTAAATCTCGAGATGACACCTGAATGAAACATGCAATGTTGTATTTTAACTAGGCTTGCTTTCATATTTAAGCCCATTTTATTCTTTATACTTTCAAATGACATTTTTAATACTGCCACTTTTATTTTTTGGCTGCTTTTGATTCTTTTACTTGATTCTTTTGAGATGTTAAATGAATGTATTTACACAGCAATTACAATAGCGGGAAACTGTGTCTCATGCTCTGAAATGTAATAAATGTGTGTTTGAGCTGATTAAGTCAACACTGCGGTTGCCAGATATTCAGTCTTGGAATCATTATTCGGGATGTTAAAGACGTTGTGTTTTCGTTATCTAGCATCATCAAAACCTTTGTGTGATTGCGGTCCATTTTTAAAGTATCCCAAAAACCACATCCCGCGATGCTATAATTGTTACCCGCGATTGTGCTTTCAAATTAGCTGAATTTGGCATGAAACCCTGGCAACACTGCTCACGCGCTGCGGGTGCTCTGGGGGTGTGCAGTGCCCATCTGCGCCGTTCAGAAAAACAATCAAGTTTCTTACTTGATTGACAAGAACTTTTTTTTGTCTTTCCACCTTAATTTGTGGTTATTATGAGAGGAGAATTGTAAAAGTGTTCTAACACATTGTTATAAAGTAACTGTATTCTGCATACAGTAACGGATATGTCACACTGTTACATGTATTCCGTCACAGCACAACCCTGATTCTAAAGTTCAGAGTTCAAAGGTAAAATGTTCCCGTGATGCTAACAGGTTCATTTGTGTCTGCAGTACAATTCAAAACATTCTAAATCAAAACACGACTTTACAGGCGTTTTATACCCGTTCAATCGTGCCAGCTCGTCCATTAGCACTATTAGTGCATTTAAAGGTGTTTCAGACATTATCATCCAAGTTCTTTTAACACGATATTTTGCTTTTCTAAACCCGCATGACTTCCTTTTTTCCGCAGAACACTGATGTTGACGTTGGGCAGCATGTTAGCTTCAGTCACCATTCACTTCCATTTAATCTTTCCTCCATACAGTGGAAGTGAATGGTGACTGAGGCTGTCAGTCAGGACTGGACTGGACTGGGAAGAGAAATCGGCCTGGGATTTTACGTCAACTGGCCCAAAACTTGAGGTGGGGCGGTTGAGCCAAAAGTTGCTGGGGGGGATGGGGGGGGCGTTCGCTGTACTTTTCTGCCTATCGCGGCACCATTTTGTGGTTTGCTCTGCATTACGTGACGGCTCATTTTAGCTTATCGCGGCCCATTTGGCACGTTTCGCGGTCGACACACTAGCCTGCTCGGTTCTCCCGATGGCCAGTCCGCCCCTGATCGGCCCCAAAGTGCGTCGGCCCACCGGGAAAATGCCCGGTATTCCAGATTACCCGTCCAGCCCTGCTGTCAGTCCCTAACGTTCTACTTGATTACTTTTGTGTCCCACGGAAGAAAGGAAGTCATAGCATTTTGAAACGGCATGAGGAGGTAATGATGACAGAATTTGTATTTGTTGGGTGAACTATCCCTTTTATATTTATTTGTACATTTTTTGTTAAACCTTGCGCATTATTTGAGCTGTAAAGATTTTTGCTTGTTTAAAATAAAACAAGGGACGAGTTGAACGTAATTTTGTAGTTTTTTGTAATCATCATTATACTACAAATGCTGTCAATTTAGCTTAACTTGTGTTGAACCCGGAAAATTCCTTTTAAACTGCCATTTTCATTTTCCATAATACACTTCCTGAAATAATTGCACGTTGCATCATCAGTACAACTTATTAAAACAAACAAGTTGAGTCGAGAATCATAATTCACCAGAAATAGAACTGCACAGCCTTCTGCTTGTATAGTTTGATGCTTTACCGAGCATGTAAAGTATGTGTTATAATGAATTGATATTCAGAAATGGCCTCCGTTGACTCTGAATCCAGAGTGTTGAGACGGGTGGCAGATGCCTGCTGAAGTAGGCGAGATGGCACAGACGCACCGAGATCGTTAGAGACGCAGAAATTATAAATCATTGCTGAAAGCTAAGCAAGCCAAATATTTATTGTTCAAGTTTTCAGCGCCAGTTGAAGGCACAAGAAAGAGAGATAGAAGAGCGTTTCATCTGCACTGAGCTATTACAAGAGGCTACAAGAAAACCTACCAGCCTTGACACGGGTGAGAAGACCATCAGAGCTCTGCTCTCGCTAAACCTGCTGTTATGACATCGGGGTCACTTGGGGCATGCGGGCTGGCACCAACACCACAAGAAGTGAAACAAACAGAATGTGCATAAATATGAACAAGGAACACTTGCCAAAAATAATGAAAGAATGAACCACACACAAACACATCTTCATGTATCAATCCTACGCTTGCCCTTCTTACTGTTCTTCTGCTATTGATGCTGACCTGAGCACAATTTTCTACTCAAGTTGTTGTTTTTGTGTCTGTGTGTGCGTGTGTGTGTATGTATGTGTGTGTGTATGTGTGTGTGTGCATGCGTGTGTGAGTGTGTCCGTGTGCGTGTGTGTGTGTGTGTGTGCATGCGTGTGTGAGTGTGTGTCCATGTGTATGTGTGTGCGTGCGTATGAGTGTGTGCGAGTGTGTGTGTGTGTGCATGCGTGTGTGAGTGTGCATGCGTGTGTGAGTGTGCATGCGTGTGTGAGTGTGCGTGCGTCTGTGTGTGCGTGTGTGTGTGTGTGTGCATGCATGTGTTAGTGTGTGTCCATGTGTATGTGTGTGCGTGCGTATGAGTGTGTGCGAGTGTGTGTGTGTGCATGCGTGTGTGAGTGTGCGTGCGTGTCTGTGTGTGTCTGTGTGTGCGTGTGTGTGCGTGTGTGTGTGTGTGTGCGTGTGTGCATGCGTGTGTGAGTGTGTGTCCATGTGTATGTGTGTGCGTGCGTATGAGTGTGTGCGAGTGTGTGTGTGTGTGTGTGCATGAGTGTGTGTGTGTGTGCATGAGTGTGTGTGTGTGTGTGTGTGTGTGTGTGTGCATGAGTGTGTGCATTAGCGTGTGTGTGTGTGTGTGCGCGAGTGTGTGTGTGTGCATGAGTGTGTGTGTGTGTGTGTGTGTGCATGAGTGTGTGCGAGTGTGCGTGTGTGTGTCTGTGTGTGCATGCATGCGTGTGTGAGTGTGTGTCCGTGTGTATGTGTGTGCGTGCGTGCGTGCATGCGAGTGTGTGTGTGTGTGTGTGTGTGTGTGTGCATGAGCGTGTGTGTGTGCATGAGTGTGTGTGTGTGTGTGTGTGCATGAGCGTGTGTGTGTGTGTGTCCATGTGTCTGTGTGTGCGTGCGTGCATATGAGTGTGTGCGAGTGTGTGCATGAGCGTGTGTGTGTGTGTGTGCGCATGAGTGTGTGCAAGTGTGTGTGTGTGTGTGTGGGGGGGGGGGGGTTCTTTTCATTTACTTTTATTGTTTCTGGTCCTAATCATTTGTGTGTTTATTTGGTAAAACAACAAAATCCTTTTAGTCCCTCACCGGAATAAAACAGAATAAAATAGAGCTGAATAGAGTGCAACAGTGGTTCGGGAAGTGTTTCTCCCATTCATTTTTTTTCATAGGGATTTAATAAAATCCTTCATAAAAGAGTTGCAAGCCATGAACCAAACCCACCAGTGATCCACAGCATCTGAATGTGGAGTAAAAGAGCATGAACATTTTTTAAGCAGTTATAGCTGCAGGCCAGAGACCTCCAAAAGAGGGCGGAATTACTCCGAAAGGGGGGCGTCACTTCCACTCACAGTTAGGGTTTGGTTAGAGGCTCCTTATATCTTTAATGGCAGTTTGGAGCTCCCGCCCCTTTTTGGAGCTATACTGCAGCTATATCCCAAAAATGTATATTCTCTCATCATTTACTCACCCTCATGCCGTCCCAGATGTGTTTGACTTTCTTTGTTCTTTGCAGAACATAATGCAGATTTTTAGAAGAATATTTCAGCTCTGTAGGTTCATACAATGCAAGTGAATGTTGACCAGAAATTTGAAGCTCCAAAAAGCACATAAAGGCAGTGTAAAAGTAATCCTTACGACTCCAGTGGTTTAATCCACGTCTTCAGCAGAAATATGATAGGTGTGGTTGAGAAACAGATCAAAAGTAATTTTTTTTACTATAAATCTCCACTTTCACTTTCACATTCTTCTTTTGTTTTTGCGCGTATCACCATCTAATGGGCAGGGCGGATCAATTATAGTGAAAAATGACTTAAATATTGATGTGTTTCTCACCCACACTTATCATATCACTTCTGAAGACATGGATTAAACCACTGGAGTCGTGCGGATTACTTTTATGCTGCCTTTATGTGCTTTTTGGACTGTAAAATAACCCTAACCATTTACTTCAGGATGCATACGATTTTATTTGCTTATTATTGTGCAGGTGCCATATATCCATGTAGAGTAACTGTAGTGCCAGTCTCTCTGGAGCTCTGTGGCAAAGCACTTTGCTCAAGGGCACAATGGTCGTCAGGGTACTCAACAATTCTCCTGTTCTTTGATCACTCCTTCTGTGCTTTGGACCCTGGAGCCTCTTGGTTACCAGCCTAGGATTCTCTAATGCACCATATATTGTGGTAAGTGTTTGTCCACAGGGTCTGAATATGCAGGTCAAGGCTTACAGGTGTGGGCCAGCTGCCATATGCTGCTCAACCAAGGACGAGCCAAAGAGCTTCTCTCTCAAACACCTCCAGCTGTTGCAGCTAACACTGTTGGCACACATGCAAAAGCTGAAACAGGAAGACTATACGGGGTTAAAGAGGTGTCGGTTCATTAAACACGGCGAGTCAGGTAGAACACAATAAAAAAATGCAGTGTTAGAAAAAAAAAGAAGCTTAAAATTATTATTTATTTATTTATTTTTTTCCCTCTCCGTGGGGAGGGTGGATCGATGCCGTCTTGGCACAAACTGGCCCTAAAGGTGTTTTTAACATTCTGTGCAGTAAAACCATTACTGTCCTGTCACACATCAGAATGGAGAAACCACAGCAATTTACACACTTATAAATGCATATCGGCAAAGCAATTTGCATTCTAAATGCGGCTCACCACCTTCGTATATCTGCATGCAGTCTGCATACCTGCATTAGAGAGGCAAATGCCGAAATGTTTGAGAGTTATTTGTCTGGCTACAGGCTTTTATGCGGCAGCATGTTGTAGGGGATGTATGCTGCCCGTGGACACCAAACATCCTTTAAACACGGAACAAGAGCAATTTCTGACTTGTGATATGAAGTTATTTTCATATTTGCCAGTGTGGTCGTTTCCCAGAATGCCAAGTCTGACGGCTGAGTCGTGAGGTGTACAAAGATGAGGGGAACTGTGGACTTGCCGTTGCTTTGTTTTTAGAGATGATTGTTTGTCACTGAATCACAGTTTCAAGTTCATCAGTTGCACCTTTGTACTCAAATGACACTTTAGCAGTTTAAGCTCTGAGACACGAGTGCGATTGCTGTGTGCATTTTCCATTCCCTTTTTTGATTTGTAACTAGCTTCCACTAAGTAACATGCAAAAAAAAAAAAAAGCTGTGAAAAAGTTTGTCCCTGTAATAAGTGCACTGTAAGTCACTTTGGATAAAAGCATCTACCAAATGCATAAATGTAAATTGGAGTAGTGGTGGCGTAGTGGGCTAAAGCACATAACTGGTAATCAGAAGGTTGCTGGTTTGATCCCCACAGCCACCACCATTGTGTCCTTGAGTAAGACACTTAACTCCAGCTTGCTCCAGGGGGATTGTCCCTGTAATAAGGGCACTGTAAGTCACTTTGGTGGTGGTGTAGTGGGCTAAAGCACATAACTGGTAATCAGGAGGTTGCTGGTTCGACCCCCACAGCCACCACCATTGTGTCCTTGAGTAAGACACTTAACTCCAGGTTGCTCCGGGGGGATTGTCCCTGTAATAAGTGCACTGTAAGTCACTTTGGTGGTGGTGTAGTGGGCTAAAGCACATAACTGGTAATCAGGAGGTTGCTGGTTCGACCCCCACAGCCACCACCATTGTGTCCTTGAGTAAGACACTTAACTCCAGGTTGCTCCGGGGGGATTGTCCCTGTAATAAGTGCACTGTAAGTCACTTTGGTGGTGGTGTAGTGGACTAAAGCACATAACTGGTAATCAGAAGGTTGCTGGTTTTATCCCCACAGTCACCACCATTGTGTCCTTGAGCAAGGCACTTAACTCCAGGTTGCTCCGGGGGGATTGTCCCTGTAATAAGTGCACTGTAAGTCACTTTGGTGGTGGTGTAGTGGACTAAAGCACATAACTGGTAATCAGAAGGTTGCTGGTTTGATCCCCACAGCCACCACCATTGTGTCCTTGAGTAAGACACTTAACTCCAGGTTGCTCCGGGGGGATTGTCCCTGTAATAAGTGCACTGTAAGTCACTTTGGATAAAAGCATCTGCCAAATACATAAATGTAAATCTTATGTTATCTTTAAATTACTCTTCAATCCATGTACAGATATCTGCCATTAACTTTTTCTCATTTGTTTTGGTAGTGCACAGATCTGTTTTGATAGGGTGAAGCTTCAATAGGAGAGTGTGTTATTTATTGTAGTACTATCTGACATACTGTAGTGCAGCACATTTCAGGCCTCTGAAAGAAAGGCATTGCTGGTTAAATTGAGGGTCATTCTCTCCACAGATTCACACAAGCTCTGCTCCTGTCATGCCTTGTTCCTCGCATTTAACAGAGAGAGGTCCTGTTATAAAGTAGCAAAAGCCCAGCTGAAATGAGAACACCTCACAAAGCCAAATCTCGGTACACCTGCACAGCGGTCTCATCCATTTAACTTCCACCTATGCTGGAGAATGGAAGAAAATGCACAATGGGACAGAGTGCAGTACTGGATTATATCTGCCGCAAAGAGGCTTTACAATATAGAGAACACAGAAAGAGAGGAGTAAAATGTTGTTTCTATCCCCCATTTGTTATCATCTTTTTTAATAAACCGACTGACTGGCAAAGTTCTAGATTCATCTGAATGTGGAACATTAAACACGTTTGTCAAGTCATTTTGTTTGCAATTAATTGATAGTCTATGTATTCCATTATAGGCCTGTAGTCCATCAATAGACGAAGGGAAACGCAGGCAGAGATCAGTGAGGTGCATCGCCGTTCGACCGGCAGGTCATTTCGGAGAGGTTCGTTGGGATCCATCATAAGTCCAAGGTTCAGGCAGAGGCATATGAAGTGTATCCAGTGTCTCACAATTGGAGTTGGCATCAGTTCATCCTCTAGAGTCCTGTAGTTTGTCATCATCAATCAGAGACACGTAGCAGTGGAGTCTGACACCACGCAGGAATGGAGCTGGATCTGGCCGGCTCTGATAGGAATCCCGAAGTTGAGACAGGGAAACAAATAGGCTAATATTAGCGTAGATGCCTTTCAATTTATTGCAGAGTTATAGATCGTGAGATGTTTCTGAGAAATGGTTCTGCTTCCGGCAGACCTAACTATAGTGGCCTAATTGTGAGTTGATGGATGAATTAGGTCTGTGCCTGGCTAAAGGGCGGAGGGCGGGGCCTGGTCGTGATTTTACACACCCGGCCCCTAATCAGGCTAATCAAGCCTCGGAGATGGATAAAGGCCGACTGCGGACGCTGGTGCGACAGAGAGAGAGCGTTATGTGTGTGTTTGTCTCTTGGTTTTAGTTCTTTAGGGGTAACCTCTTCGTGGTCGCTATAATGTGGTTTGCACTCGGTGGGGCGTGTGGTGAGTTGTGCGTGGATGCTGTGGAAAAAAGCGTGAAGCCTTGACACGCGCTACGTCTCCGCGGTAACGCACTCAACAAGCCACATGATAAAATGCACGGATTGACGGTCTCAGACGAGGAGGCAACTGAGATTCGTCCTCCACCACCCGGATTGAGGCGAGTCACTACGCCACCACGAGGACTTAGAGTGCGCTCCGTCCGTGCGTTCACTAGCTTCCTCTATCCTCAGCCTTTCCACGTTCATCACTTATAACCGGAGATTACGCTACGCCTACATCATAGGCCGGAACTCGACTCTCTCGACGCACGGACGGCCGTTACCGGAAGCCAGTAACTATAGATTACAAAGTTATACATATGGATATTTTTCCTTCACTTCAGAAGGCCTTCATTAACACCCTGGAGCCTTTTATGATGGATGGATGCGCTTTTTTGGTCCTCGAAATCTTAGGTACCATTCATTCCGATTATAAAGCTGGGAAGAGTAAGGATATTTTTGAATATAACTCTGATTGTGTTTGGCTGAAAGAAGAAAGTCACGTACAACTCTTTAAATCCATGTTTACCAGGATTAAAGGGTTTCTGGTGTTTAGTTGTCATGGCAACGAAGTAGTAAAATTGTCTATAACTTTGACACAGATGCGCTTAGTAAGTGATTTTATCACACTGAAATCATGTCACACACATATAAAGTCTTGTGTCTGTACTTTTGAAACAGTATTTTAATGTTTACAGGTTGACCGCGTTGACTTCCATTGTAAGTGTCTCACTGGAAGACAGATTCATGCTCTAGGGACGCGTCGAAATTTAATTTTATAATGTCGGCATTCAACATTATTCCAAAAATCCTGCCAGTTCAGATGAACTTGTATTGAACCTGGAATTCTCCTTTAATTCTTTAAAATTTCTTACCCCACCGGCAAATACTTTTTTCTTGTTAAAGGCATTTCCATTTAAACTAGGCAAAATATCTTATGCCATTTTGCTTGTCAAGTAAATTTATCATATTTTAAGAATGTTTTAGATATATTACTGGAGAAAAGACAAAGATATTCAGGAAGTTTGTTTAAGTTATTATAATGACCTATAGCTTTATATAAAACCAATAGAGTTTATGGTATGCCCTCATAAAGATAGCTAGGGAAACGTGTTTGTATGTGTGTGTGGTGTTTGCTATCTAGCATTTTAGCATTTTAACCCACCCTACCGTGACCAAATGAAAAAGCATATGCGGTCAGTGTGTCCTCTTTATTTTCAATTAGCTCACTCCATATAAGTTAAGCTCCGTTTAGATCTGTTTTTCTTTTAGCTGCTATGAAGCACCCTCATTTATTAGTTCCTGAATATCTTCCGAATACTGTTACTGTCATTTGTGTTGCTCCAAATGTACAGTTATTCATTTGTTTGTTTTTGCTTAACTCATTTAGGCTTTTATTTGTTTGCCTGTGCACTCAAACTCTTTCCGCTGTCTCCTCTTTCTTTCACACTAAAATCTCTCTTTCCTTCTGCTCAGTGACACAAACACACATAATTCTTCCTAATGTGACAAATGAACTGTTCTAATCTCCAGCACTCCTTGCTCGCCTCTCGCGTTCATCTGCGCTAAATGAAAGCTTTTATGCAAATAGAATATTTCAGGGGGGCGAGTTATTTTTCATCCAAATAAGCATGGTAGCTGCTCATAAACCAGTTTTGAACTGGTCGAGTAAACAAGTGTCACGAGGAACGTTAAGCCTTGGCATCCATATCATCCCTTCTAAACTCTCTCAGGGGAGTTTTCAAATTCACACTTTGTGACACGTTGTGGTAAGCTTGTTAGTTTAAGTGCAGGTGCTTTAATGATGATTCACCTGTGTGTAGCGTCATCACTGAAACCGGGCGCCAAGATAACGTCCATCTCCCGTGCGACCCGCTCTCTTGAAAGCCTACTCTATCAACAGAGTGAACGGGCTAAATTATGCACGGTGCAATACACAGGGCCTTGTTCGCATGCATCAATCATTTGTGAGCAAAATACAATCTATCACATTCCGAAACTTCAATGCGCAAGCACACCAGAACTATTTCCTCCCTATGGCTTGTAAGGAATTACATTACAGCGCAATTCTGCCAGCTTAGAAGCGAAAGCATTTAAACATTTACAACAATACATCACAATATATGGCGCTGTCACTGTAGAGCCAAGAGGCATATTGCCAAGTCTCGGGCAATGTGACTCTGGCACTCCGGAATGACAAACCCTCCGCCTGCAGTATTTACAAAGACGCCATGTTTCGGAGCTCACAGCAGAGTGTGCTTTTTTATACTTGTGTGGTATAAGCAGTCCTGCATATGACAAACACCCTTCTCTCCTCTTCTGTTATATCCACAGTGTTCATAATGCATTGGCCGTCCTGGGGCAGACAGCAGACAAGCTTTCTAATCTAACGCGGCATGCCGCAGACCGGTGGAAAGAGGGAGCTGTCACCGAGATAGTCGTGGACACATCCATAATGTGGAGTGCACTGGGCCAAGCACATCCCAGCATTCTCCCCTTCATTACAAATTCCAACACCATCCCTTCTGCCACAAACATGCACAGTTCTTGAATTCAATATCAAACCCAACCAGCAGAAAGGGACCGGTGTACCTTCTTGCTTAGATCGGAATTGATTTCAGGGGAAGTTTGCAGAGAATCTGCGCTCTTTGTTAATTCCAAGATGTTTTAAATAATGAAACACACTTCAACTCTGGCCAGATGGAAGGCTTTATCATCAAATGTTACATCTTTAAATCACAACTGTCTTTGATGTGATCTTTGTCTCTGAGAGAAACACAATGATTCACGGTAACCGTGAAGTTTGACACATTAGGTGATTAATGCTCTAGTGCCTCTGCGTGGGGCCAGCAGGCTTCGGTTGGGTCTGGAAATCACATTCCTTCTCTTCCTTTTGTCACATTTCCTCTTTTCCGCACGCTATACCAGCTGCTCCTATCCATGGCATGGCAAAAGCCACTCATTTTAACTGTTCAAAGGCAGTATGGTCTACCATCTGGGTTGGGAGGCCTTTATATATTTGAACTCTGTATTTACAGCACCGCGGGATAGCAAACTAGATTATCAAAAATTTGATCTTGATGATCAGACATGGCCCGTCTCCCCACATGCCAGGGGGGCTTTTGAAAAACCACATGGTTTGAAATCAAGACGAGAACTCTTTAACGCTTGGAGGGCCGTAGTTCTGGAACTAATGAGCGTGCACAGCACCTCCTCGAAGATTAGTCCAGTTCATTTGCACTCTGAATGCTGTTTTCTGCAAGAACAAAAATGCATCATGCATTTCTTTGTGATGAATGAAAGCGAACTAAAATAGCTCTAGGATCGCATGACCGCCGCTCCGAGTTATCAGATGCCTGATGATTGAGTTTCATATCAGATTTATTTGCCAAACAACAATGCGGTCTGTCTGAGGCGATAGAGCTTGTGGATTAAATGGCCGTTGTTTTCCGTTGACATGCAGCCATTGACAAAGAGCATCAAGAAGAGAGGCAGAGAAAGAGAGATGTGCCACGTGTAACCCGATCAGCACTAGCAGTGAGAGACACTGTGTTTTGTGGGCAATCACAGAGGTTCCTCAGTTCACCTGTCAGTCAAATCCTGATCACTGTTAGCCACAAACATTGCTTAACAAAACTGGAACATGATCCATATTCTCAGCTTTCAAATCCCTGTTATCCTCATATACACTGCATTGTGTTGTGACTCGTCTTTTAGCACTCTTCAAGGGCTGATTTGATGCTGCTTTTGATTATAATCAAGGTTTTGGTATGAGTATTCATGTACCTGGTTTTAAAGACCCTGTGAAAGTAAAACTGGAGTTTTGTGGCTTTTAGTCCATGGGTCTATTTTCATGAGTGAGCAAAGTGCAGCGCTACGTGCTACGACCACATGCGCAATGTCTTATTAATTTTTTCTCTGATTGCTAATTCTAAGTGCAATTAATACTGCCGTCTCTGACATGGGAGGCGGTCACGCTAATGAAGAGGCAAAAGGCTACAGCCTCTAGCGTCAGTCGCTAGTGCGCCTCTTGAGGCCAGGGGAGTGAGGTTTACACATACCGCACAGCTATCACGTACCAGCTGTCTCCCGTTACACAAAGCGCAAGTGGGTGTGGGTGTTTGCAATACTGTTGGTGTAGGCATGCAAAGAATTTGCTAACAATTTGGTCGTTGCGCTAAGACATTTCAATACCACGTTTAACTCAGCGCAAAGTCCATATTCGGTTCCTGATTTGCAGTTTGGAGATTTCACCAGCAGGTGGTAGTACAATTCATGCACACATACTTAATATATAGTGGAAGATTAAATTAAGTCCCTGACAATCACGGTCGTATCCTGTTTGAGGAAAAAACATATAATTATGAGATAGTGTTAAACTATCTAAAGGTCAATTATTATCATTATGTTTATAACTTTAACACAATAATGTCGTTTGCACTTTTTATCTATATTTTACACTGATGTTTTTTTTTTTTACCTTGTTTTTATGGTCTTACCTGTTGCACTTTGAGGTTTGTCTTAAATGTAAAGTGCATTACAAATAAAATGTATTATTATTATTATTATTGTTTATATTTACAATTATATTTATGATCTAATTTATATTGGATTTTTATTTTTTATTTTTTCTGCAAAAGGGGCCGATGGAAGAAGTAAAATGTTTAGATTTGGTATGATTTTTTTGACCACTTCGTTATTTTGATCATATTTACGTTTCGTTTGAAGTGTGTTTTGAATTTAGAAATACTAATTTGGTTTAATTTGTTTGTGTTTCAATAAATGAATACATTTTTTCCAAAATCAAAATCGACGGTAGAATTTTTAATTCTTGTATTTCCTTGCATACAGTCCATTTACACTACCAACTTCTTATGAATGTGCTGTCTTTGTTTAAATTGTTGATGCTTGAGGGAATGGACTATATAATAGGATGCAGAAGCTGGAATAAACAAAGCAGAACCTCAGAATTAAATTGCATTTGGTCCAGCCTTTTTGCGCATTGCAAGCATGATTTCACCAAACCCATTTGCGCCTGGACTAAGCGCATGCTTGCACGAAAATACCAAAACTTCATGGCCATGCCCACTGACTTTGCCCTTATGACTTAAGGCATTGCAATGCACGTAATGCTTGCGCTTCTAAAAAAAGGTCCCCATGTCTGTTAGCTTTGAGACCATATATGCTAGTTAAAGTGGGTCTCAATTGGTGGGTCACAAAAAGGGGAAACAGGGAAAAAGCAATGCTAAAATTAAATAATAAAATCCAAGTAACCATTTAATGAATCGAACCGCCAACCCTGCGATTAGTGGCTGACCCGCTCTACCACCTGAGCCACAGCCACCCCCAACATTAACATGTTTAATAGCTAAATTCCTAGCTAAGAACTACACTACCATAATTCTGCAAAGAATGATCCATCAATCAGAGAACTGCGGCAAAGTGCACCAAAAGAGCTCTGCAGTGACCGCCCACTCCCATGTTGCACTGTGAATTACGCAATCGAATCACTCTCCATACACTCTCAAACACCATGTATATTTGTATATATCTGAATATGTTGCAACAAACTTGTATACTAATATATGACAATATTTGTTTACTTAAAGCATAATCAACAATTGAAATCAATAGTTTTATATTTTCCAATTCAATCTTGTCCTTCACAATGCTTAATGGGATTGTACTGTAGTTTATTCACTTATTAAAGAGGGTAATGCTGTTGTGGCAGGGCGGAGGGCGGGGCCGGGTCATGACCCTACACACCCGGTCCCGTATTAGGGTATTCAAGCCTCCGAGAGGGATAAAGGCCGATCGCAGAGGATGGTGCGGGAGAGAGAGATTGTCTGTGATCGGCCTTTATCCCTCTCGGAGGCTTGAATACCCTAATACGGGACTGGGTGTGTAGGGTCACGACCCGGCACCGCCCTCCACCCTGCCACAGCTGTGTTCCATTCAACTTGAAAATTCTGAACTTCCAGCTTCCTATTCAGGAACACCACCTGATGTCGGACTTCCAATTTGAAACTCATGCAGAAATGTTCAACTCCGATTTGACTGAGATGTAGGTGCTTCGAGCAAACACGGTGGCACCCAGTGACGTATAAAGTGAATGATCAACATTCACTTTTATTAAATAATATCCATCATTGAGTCAAAAGTTCACATTACATAATCATAAAACCTGTTTAGCAAACGTCTGCAGACACAGAAGTGTAAAATACGGTTAATTAAACGCTTTTTCTAAACGTTTCTAATCGCACACCTGTATAAATAAATGCTAGCATTGCAGCATTGTTTATCAATTAGGTGTCTAGGAGACGTCTCTGTTGACAATTGAAAGCGTGCTAAGCTAACAGGAGCATTGTAGTTTTGTTTGTTTACAAGTCATCTTCCGAGCATCGGGAATGCCTCTTTGGTCGGAGATCAGAGATTTCAAGTGGGAATTTCTCACATCTGACTTGGCATGGAACACAGCATGAGTACACAGTCCTGTGCTTTTCTCATTTTTGTCAGATTTTCAAATACCTTTTACACATTCACCTCGGAGCTGGTTGCTTTGGAATGAGCTCTTTGATGTGTCCCGCCCAAACAACTTGTTTTAATAGGAAATATGTCAACACAGGGATACAAATCTAGTCATTCTCTACTGTATTGACTGAAGAGAAATCAACCATTGAGTGCTATTACTAGAATGGTATTATGGTTAAAATGCATTCATTACACTGAATATATCTGCTCCAAACGGCTGTTTTCAATGGCCGCTCCATTTATGTTCCTTGACTGTTAGCTTATCACTTTTCTCTGTATTTGTCTCCTGCTGATTTGCTTTGATAGTGGGTCCATCGGGGCTCAGCCTGGCCAGTCTCATCAACTCGTTTTTCCTTGCATTGTCATTGCGGGAGCTTTGAAAGAGCAGCAGCCCACCAATCAGACCAAAGACGTTGTGTCAAGCTTAATCACTTTTGTTAGCATCTCTGTTTTTTGGTTGCAGGTCTCAGATAGGCAGAGCGTTTATGGGCAAAATTTTAATTGGGACAGAGGGAAAATCACAGATATGCCGAGACGGTGACTCAGACACTGTTCTGTCACCATGAGGGTGATCAGCTATCCATTGCAAGTGTAGTTTGAAAGAACAGTGTGAAAATGTCCACTGTAGCCAATGGATGAATTATAAGACACTGCTAAAAAGACTAGCTTAGACCAACATGAATTTCCATTCTGGTTCAGATTGGTTTATGGTGGTTAATATTGGTTTGGTGATGGTCTACCTGGCCTCCCAGCCTGACCAACAAACAAGTCCCCAGAACCCATCTAAAACCATAAAACAAGACCAGCTATCAGCAAACCAGCTTAGGTTGGTTTAAGCCAATTTTTGTATGCAGGTAATCAAGCAGCCCCAGCAACTCTGGCCTTTTCAATGGCGGAGGCCATTTTTCTTCCACCCATGTTTTATTACATGTTGTAGTCAAGACCAGACACTTTAAGACCAAGATCCAGAGACTTCGATCCAGACCAAGACTAGACCCTTAAGGACCAGATCCAGACTAAGACCTGCCCTCAAGACCAAGGCTATAGGGCTACATCTCATTACCAAAACACATAACGAATGTTAACAATAAACTTGAAACTACAAGCTCATTCAAATTCAAAATGAATTCGGGCACTGGCAAGGGTGTTAATCCACTGAACAATGGCTTTTACTGTGCATTGTGGGAATTATTAGAGAGAGTGTGGATGGTTTGATTTTGCTCTGACTACTGAACCAAGTGAGCATATTGAGACACACCCTAAATCATCACATCCCTGCCATGTTCTAGAAGACCACCCAGATGTAAGGGATTCCCCAACTCCGAAATCCCAATGCAACCCTAGAGTTGCATCTCAAAGCATCAAGGAAACACTCTTATTTAATTAAAGGTTTTACACTGTGGTCTTATTCAAGAATATAGGCCGTGACTGAGATACACACCCAGACCAAGAGTACTGAGTCCCACATCTAAACCGAGGCCACATTTAGAGGTCTGAAGACCAAGACCACAAGATCAAGACTTCAATCCTGTTCAGAGCTGAGAGGAAAAAAGGCCCCTCAAAACACATTGCAGCCCACACTTGCGAATTCTACCACTATCATGCTGACAAATGTCAAACTCTGGCAACTGACACAATGAAGACTCACTTGTGAAAGTATGGACCGATCTCTGAGTTAAGTGTGAAGAATGCCCTGACATGACGTAGCTGTCTCTGTCAAGTGCTTCACCTCGAGCGGATCATTTTGGGTATCGCTCGTCTCATACGTTTAACACGCGGTGGATGCTGCATGCTAATGCGAGCAATGCCCTATCTTCGTAATTACCAGAGACATCGCACTGTCAGCAGTGTCGTGCCAAGCTAGCGTCTCCTTCGAGGGGTGACAGCTACCATGTCAGCCAGTTTGCCCAGACGTGCATGCCGTGTCCCGAGATAAAGAGAATTAAAATTCTGTCAAGGCCCTATAGCGGGTCACTTGGGCCAAAACAAAAGTGCGGTGATTGGGGGGGGGAGCTTTAATTACCTCGTGTTGTTGTTTGCCTTAGTGTTCCATAACAAAGCAAACTTAATTAGATGTCTCAGGATCTGGTCTCCTAGAGAGCAGCACAAGTGTCAACACAAAGTTTACAGGGAAAAAAGAGGGAACCAAATGCAAGAAGTATTCATTTAAATGTGATTATGCATCTTCAATTTGCATTCCAGATATTGGTGCCTGAAGGGAAATTACAATGTGTGTGTGTGTGTGTGTGAGGTGTGATAACAGCTTACTGGTACATTGGAGCAACTCAGTTGATACATTGCTCTTATCTTTGACGGCGATACAATATGACACATTACTGACATGGCACAACATAAATATCTAGACCAAGGAGGCTGGCTGATTGGCACATGTCAAACATCAACTATAGTATAACGAACTTGATTGGTAATCCTGCTGAAAAACAAACCAAACAAAAACAATATACATTTGAATGGTTTCCACTATGAGTACAATTATGAGTCTAGTGTGTTTTGGGTCATATTCCATTAGGATTTAATGATATGTACTGGTTTCCATTATAGATGTGTATTGGTCTCTAATGGTATCCACTAGACATAGCATGCCAACAATAGAAGCCAACACATTACCAGTACAGACCCACACGGAACATTATAATTTCGATAAAAAACAATACAATTAGCATCATAACCATTAAGACCATTAGACTTAAAACCTTCCATCTGATAGACAGACAGACAGACAAAGGCAGGAGAGAGACTTGAAGAAATGTTTTTATCCCCTTTTCTCCCAATTTGGAATGCCCAATTCCCACTACTTAGTAGGTCCCCATGGTGGCGCGGTTACTCACCTCAATCCGGGTGGCGGAGGACAAGTCTCAGTTGCCTCCGCTTCTGAGACCGCCAATCCACGCATCTTATCGCGTGACTCGTTGTGCATGATGCCGTGGAGACTCACAGCAAGGGGGCGTACCCAAAGTCCAGATCATTTGACTAGCGTGATCGGGCATGGTAGGCTGAACCGTGCCTTGGCCTGCTTGAAGAGGTGGGCTGGGGCACGGTTCAGTTGGCGCTGGTACGGTACGCATCTAGTGTGTTCACTAACCGTGTGCCGAGCACGGAACTCGAAACATGACGTCAGTGATGCGACTGTTACATTTAACAAACATGCCGGCAAAGGGACCACTTTGGTCTACGGCAGAGGTGCAATGTTTACTGGAAGTTTGGGGCCCACGAGAGTATACATGAACAACTGGATATAACACACAAGAACTTTTGAGATATTTGGTAAAATTTGCAACCAAAGTGGATACCAAAGAACCATTGCGCAATGTCATGACAAGCTAAAAAAAAAAACTGGAGGTTCAGTATCTGAAGGTAAACCTGGCGGCTCATCGGACGAAAAGAATCAATTCCAGTGGTACGATGCTGTCGACAATTAGGCATTTGAGATGGCCATGTGTCACCGTGCCCCAAACGACCCCAAATAAGCCATAAACTACATTTACGTTTATACATTTGGCAGATGCTTTTATCCAAAGTGACTTACAGTGCACTTATTACAGGGACAATCCCCCCGGAGCAACTTAGAGTTAAGTGCCTTACTCATGGACACAATGGTGGTGGCTGTCGAACCAGCAACCTTCTGATTACCAGTTATGTACCACTACGCCACCACCACCACTCAGTAAAAGGATTACCAAACTGTGCTGTGCGAGAGCGCTTTCCTCCTATTTTCTTAAAAACAAAGTCACATCATAATGACCTAAGCATCCGAACGGGACTCGAACCGACGTCTCCGACGTGGGAGGTGGGTGCACTAACAAGGAGGCTAAAGGCTACAGCCTCTAGCGTCAGTCGCTAGTGCACCTCTTGAGGTCAGGAGAGTGAGGTTTTTACACACTGCACAGCTATTTACCTGCTGGCTCCCGTTACACATGCTCAGGCCTGGAATGTTAAGTGCAATGTGAGTGCAGGCCAGCGGGGGAGTGGGGACAATCGTGCTTGGGCACGGTACAAGGCAACCAGGCCTAGTGTGAGTACGACCAAAACGGGGTCGCGCCCCAAGAAGGGGTCACGCACCAGAAGCATCTGGCGGACGCCATGGCGTATCCTAAAATTCAAAACAATAGTTTTCTATGAATGTACGCTCACCACTGCCGCCACTCTGCATCTATTGGCGGTGCCCAACTACAACTCTGGAGGCTGCTCGAATTTCTGCGCGCCACGGATTGCAACTTGCGTCGTCGTCCTTTACCTTCGACCCAAATCATTATCAAAGGACATTGATTGTTTACTCAAGCCATCCCTGGATGATAGTGTATAGTGTATATGGAAGACTTGTGTTGTATGACAGCTTGAATGAAGCCCATTCAATGCTACTTATAGAGAAAATGCTTAATTAACGTAGCCATTTCTAATCGTTCAGTTTGCACAGTTATACTCATCAATGTCACTTTGTTCATTCTTGAAGAAGGGAAACGCCTTGGTATCATTTGGTAACCTTGGTAACTTTTGTGTACTATATACCACCTGCACTGCATCGACATGCCCTGTCCTACCCGCAACAAGGCATGGCGCTTCCTGTCCAGTGTGTGCCCGCCTTAAGGCATTGATGGGGATATTTGATTGTCCACTTTAGGAAAACCGTCATTATGATCAATTAGAAAAGACACAACAACCCGAGTCAGAACAGGCTGAAGGTCTGTGCCAAATTTGGTGAATGTAGCTTGATTTTGAAAACTGGACCATACAAGATGTGTGGATTCAGTGTTCTGGATTACAGAACGTTGATTCCGGTGAGGAATGTCCTCACACTGGCTGGTCCGAAACAGAATTACAAATGACACCTCCACCTGTTCCACCTCCAGTTCCTCATTTTTCTCCTTAATTGTTAACACTTAAAGATGTGTTTATCCAACAGAATGTTAACAATTACTTTAATAAACACCTTTTTAAAATGGAAAAGGCACCACGTTCATGGAATGACCCACTTGTAGTCCCGCAGACTCTCATTTGATGCCCCAAAATTGATTGTAGCTGTTTATTGTGTCCTGAAAGAGTGGTACTCAAATATACAGGTCACATTAAGACCTTAGAGCTAAATTAGGGAGAGAGAGAGAGAGAGAGAAGTCTCTATCAGATATTTTGGAATTGATTTGATGGCGTCAGACGATGCTGCTCTTTGCTAATGGCGATAATCCGTTGGATGGGATTCATATGTCTGCTTCATATTAAGTTTCCTCACTGCCTACTGACCTTTTCATTTACTCCGGCACACGCGATTCTTCACATCTATGGGCCTGTCAGGACTCATTATGTTGTGACTGCTGCTTTGTTTATGGGAGAGACAATCTTTACACTCAACAGATGTGTGAGAATGTGTGTGTGTGAGAATGTGTGTGTGTGTGTTGGAGAACAGTTGTGGATAATGTTTATAGTCAAAGCAAAGACATAAAAAATAGAAACTTTGGGTGCTTGTTTACTACTGATGGCCTGTGTGTGTGTGTGTGTGTGTGTTTGTATGTGTGCCTGTGTGTTTGTGTTTGTGTATGTGTGTGTGTGTGTGTGTGTGTGTGTTTGTATGTGTGCCTGTGTGTTTGTATGTGTGCGTGTGTGTGTGTGTGTGTGTGTTTGTGTGTGTGTTTGTATGTGTGCGTGTGTGTGTGTGTGTGTGTTTGTGTGTGTGTTTGTATGTGTGCCTGTGTGTGTGTGTGTGTGTTTGTGTGTGTGTGTTTGTATGTGTGCCTGTGTGTGTGTGCGTGTGTGTGTGTGTGTGTGTGTGTGTGTGTGTATCTGAGTTTGTGTGTGTGTGTGTGTGTATGTGTGTTTGTGTGTGTGTTTTTGTGTTTGTGTTTGTTTTGTTTGTGTGTTTGTGTGTGTGTGTGTGTGTGTGTGTGTGCTTGTGTGTTTGACTGTATGTGTGTTTTAAGCAGAGGTGTCTTTATCTCTCCGCAGCTGCCGCTTGTCATTGAGTTGAATTCAGTGTTGCCAGATTAGAAATGTCGAAGTATCGTACCAAAACCTCAAAATTATCGTTTTTTAAAAAAAATTATCGTACACAAACCAAACGCATAAAATATAGTTATTTTCCAACAATTTTATTTTCCAAATAATTTTACAGCTAATTTGAACAAGCTGTATAATACGCTCACATTAACTGGAGGAAGTCTGAATAACTTTTTTTTCCAAAGTGCAAAAGATATGCCGAAAAAAAGTGCACAAAAAAGAAAAAAGTGCACAACACAAAAAAAGATTCAAATTCGATCTCTAAGTCGCTGTCATCATCGGATGCCACATCCACTTGTGCTGTGTGTGTGTGAGGGTGACCACCTCCAGTCAGACAAAATGTGGGACAAGTAGCATGGTAAAGAGGGACAATGTGGGACAGACGTAATAACTTTAAACTTAAGATATATTGTCTATCTAATTTACCCAGAAACATTTTTTAAACCCACCAACTAAAAGATTAAGACACTACCTGACCCAAAATATCACCCAAAGTTTCTACAGCTTAAGGCATAGGCCTATAAAAGACAAAACACTCATTTTTCCACTGAGACCGGAGCGAGGACATCTGTTACAATAGATGTTGCTTTGGTGCGGCCACACGACATTTTCTTAGCTATTTCAGAATCTGGAAAAATTACTGGGGCTAACTTGTTACTGCAGTCGGTAGAGCGATATGAATGTGTGTGATGTACGGCATGATAAACGCTTGTCACTTCTGCTGCCGAAACTTTGTCAGCCTGTGGGTCATTTGGTTTATTGAAAAACGATTGCACTGATTTGCATGTTTCTTGATGATGTGCTTTTTTTCTGTGGTACTCACATGCAACATGTCCCACAGAAAAACTGCTTTTGCATAAATACAAAAAGCTCTCTCTGCTTCGCCATCTACAGGTCTTAACCAAGAGTATCTTGCGGTCCATTCGCTATTAAAAGTGCATCTTCTCTTTTTCGTGGCCGCACTGGCCATGGCTGCTTAACCGACCGAACAGCGCACCCTCCAATTTGAGATTGTTGACAACGTTGAGGAGGCGTTCGTGCACCAGTCAACAGTTTGATTGACGTACGACGACTCAGCCTATCGACTACCGCATTTTTTGCTCTCCTCTGAACTATTGGGCATAAGTTAACAGTACGCCTATGGACGCATCCGTGTATTTAGGCAGGGTCCAATGAAAAAGCGGGACAGATGCTCAATTTGCGTGAGGCGGGACAAAGGGTAAAATTGCTGTACAGTACAACGTAAAGCGGGACAAGTGGTCACCCTAGTGTGTGTGTGTGTGTGTGTGTGTGTGTGTGTGTGTGTGTGTGTGTGTGTGTGTGTGTGTGTGTGTATACGTGCTTGCCTGCGAATGATTCGGGGTCTGAGAGAGAAGCGGTAGGATGTGTGTTTGGACGAACAACTGAAAACTCTGAAATTATCGTACATTATGGGATTTTTTTCATTATTGATCGTACATCGTACAGAGGTCAAAATTATCGTACAAATACGATAATTATCGTACATCTGGCAACACTGGTTGAATTTATTCTCAACCAATCAAATGGCATTTAGCTTTTATGTTGTCAAAAACATCATGGAGAACATAACACTCGCTGTAGCAGATTATAAAGGGATAAAAAGCATTTTAATCAGCTTATTTATTTTATCGCGTACATGCCAAAAAGAATACAATATTTACAGTAACAACACCCTGTATGAAAGAAGAAGTGGCATTTGGTTAATTTTATTTTATATCACTTACATGCTAAACAAAATACAATATTTACAAAACTAACACATTGTTTGGAGAAATAAGTGCTATTTTAGTACGTTTTATTAAGCTAGTTCTTACATGGGAAACGGGATCTTATCGCTCGTTATCATTGTTTGTGCTGAAGCAGTACGGGGCATCAGTGTGTGTTTCGCAACACTTCTCATGTAAATGTGAACACCTGTACATAAGAGAGGCGGTCCCATGTAAAACCACCTTCAGCGCATTAGCCAACGTCAGTTCAACACTTGTATCTCAAATAACTTTTAATCACACAGTGGGTTGATGGTAAAGCATTCGACTCACATTTGTAAGGTGCTGTCTTCACTGAAGCTTCACTAGTTGCTACATTCTCCATTATTTACAATTGTTTAGGCAGCAGTAACTCCGCCCCTTCTGCTACGTTCGGCAAGCCATCTGTTTTGACGGTTGAAGAAGTGCATCATCCATGTACTCATAACACACTACATAATTCAAAATGACATAGAATAGTGCAGAAGTGTGCAGTTTGGGACACACCTGGAGCGCATCTCTGGGTTCCAATGCACATGGAATAGTATGCATGAGAAGACTTAGTGTGTCCTACACTGTAGTGTGCCCCAAGTAGTGCACCAAATGTGCCCGGATGCTAAACTTTTTCCTGGTGGATTTTCGAAAGCAGCATTAATGCAGACTTCTTTTGTTGTTGTTGCTAATATTGGTCATAACACCACGTGCAATGGGGAGACGGTTGCGCCCGTTCTGTTTTGAATCTGCTAGTGTCACCAAAATGGGATTGCAAATATAGTTATTATTTCAAAAGTGTCCTGAACCCCCCCCCCCCCCCCCCCCCCCAAATCTACTATTGGTAAAAAACACATAGTCCCACCCCAAACTCATGCCATTGGTCTAGTCAATGTTGCTGGTCGGGACGCTCAAAGCAACTGCAATGTTTTGATAGCACCACAGACTCACAGTTGCTGGGTTTCCAAACATGTATTTTAATGCAAATTGTGGGATGTGGAATGCTGGATGGAAACGCCAAGATGCAATAAAATATCCAAAATATGCATGTTCTAAACCATAAGTTATTTACATCATTGAACAAAACACAGTTGCTTCCTCAGTGGCGACAACTTTCATTTTGCGGCAGTTTCCGCAGAAGTGGCGGTTTAGTTCTCTTGAACACATGGTGTGGATACGCTGCGTTATTTTCGCAATATCCCATTTTTATTTTTTGGTCACATCAATCAAATTTTCAGCTTGGATGGACTAGTGTAAACATGAGTAGTGGTGCACTTTTTGGGAAAATCAATCAATGAATGGCTTGCCTAGTTTAGAGGTCTGCAACCCGACCCGGACACGACGGGATCCGAGAACCCAACGGGCTTCAGGCCGTGTTCGGGTCCGTCTTTCACATAGGAATTCTGGGTCGGGTTTGGCTTTGTAATTAATGAAAAAAATGAACAGACCTACCGAACTTATTTCGTGCACGTGCTCTCGCTCACTAGCGAACGGACGAGTTCATTTTCCCATTGTTTTCCCATCGTTTTCCCATCGTTTTCCCATTGGATTCCCATCGTTTCCCCATCGTTTTCCCATTGTTTTCCCATCGGATTCCCATCGTTTTCCCATTGTTTCCCCATCCTTTTCCCATCGTTTTCCAATCCTTTTCCCATCGTTTTCCCATCGTTTTCCATTGTTTTCCCATCATTTTCCCATTGTTTTGCATTGTTTTCCCATCATTTTCCCATCCTTTTCCCATTGTTTTTCCATTGTTTTCCCATTGTTTTCCTATGTAAACACATGCTGGACGAATGTCTTTGACTGTTGCGCCATGTCTCACTGATTCTCGCGCAGGACCGGGCGGTTTTTAAACACCTTGACAAGTTAAAAAGAACTTCAAATGTTCCAAAACGCACGTTGAGACACCTGCGCCCCCGTTTCATTTTTTGTTCTGCGTCAAGATTGTTTTTAGTGCGGGTGTCTCAAAGATTCAACGTTCTGAATGACTTCAGGCTGCATAGAGGAGACTCTTACATTGTTTCATATTATTCCAGATTGTTCCGCACCAAGTGAAGTTTCGTAACAGTGTTGAAACCGTAAACAGACATTTTTAACGATGCACAGCAGCCCCTCGGTGCACTAGAGCAGAAGGGGAAATGCATCGACTTACTGTTTATATGCTGATTGTTGCCTATATGCTAACATATAAAACAGTCTACTGCAACAGTTCTTGCTAGGAGAAGAAATGATAAACATGGTGAATGATTTCAGGTCAGGCTCGGGTATGTAATCTGACGGTATCATTCAGTGTCGGGTCACACGGTCTCGGGTTTGGGTTTCATTTTAATCTGGTATATGAGAAAGTACTCCCTACATAATGAGGTTTAACCTGATGAAGTTAGCTAGATGCTAACATGTCAATGCAACCAGTATGTGACAAAAGGGGGCGCAAAAGACAACTTTAGGATGTGGAAGTGTGTCTCAACACTGGCATACTCTTTTGCTGCACACTCAAAAGTGTGTACTTTTTCCATGACCTGTTATTGGATACCAAAAGAAGGCGCAATGGTACACACGTGTCCTAAAGAGACGGCTTTTCTTTTGAAGCCTCTTGAGCAAAATCAGGCCCATAGATAGTCAGAAAGACAGACAGATGAAGCCCCTGCACTCTCAGGCTGCTGTATTTGCGAAAGGTTTAGAGATTAACCTTTTGAATGCAATATTGTGGATATGGCGCCCCTCCTCTTCCCGGGCAGATTCGACTCGACTTCTCTAATTAGCTGCCTGACATTTCACTTAATCCAATAAAAAACAACTTGGCCGCTGCGTGGCGATCTGATATTGGTAATTGGAACTTTTTTCTACCGTCGTCCATCTCTGTTCTGCCGTCAGTTAATTCGGATGCCTGGGGAGATGTCATTAAAAATGTCTGCAGCAAAACAAGGCACGCTTCTACAGCAAAGGACAGACGGAGGTATTTTTCCTCATCTTGTTTAATCAAGGTCTCACCCGAGCACACTTTGCTGCCACCACGAGTGGCCATTTATGCAGATTGTGATTCCCTCACGCTGAGCCGTATCGGTTTTCCCGCTACTTCTGTTACGGATGTTTGATGACATGTTTTTGTCAGCACTCGAGCCAGCAGGGCGGCTATGATTACTTCCTTGGTGTGGTCACCTTGGCTCAGGTCAGTCTGTTTGCTCTTGATGAAGCTGACATCTTCACTTCCTGTCAGTCATATATGTCATTTAGCTTAGCCAGAATTACATCTCATATGCTGCACTTTGGCTTGAAGAGCTGCTTTTGAGTACTATATAATAGGACGGAGAGCCTATTAAGAATACGAAGACTTGTTTTTACACTAGCTTGTCGATGTCTGGTAAAGTCGAGCAGTTCTTGTACAAGTCAGATAGTGATCCTCGGTGTTTAAGCCTAGCTAGAGGTCTGTCTGCAGAGCGTACGGAGGACAGGCACCCAGAGAATAAAGATCAGAGCTAAATGAACTTGGCACAGGAAAAACCTCTCATTAATTAATCCCTGCCCCACAGCTACTGACATATACAAACAAGAAACCCGAATGCAACGCATCTGCAAATTAAGGCAAATACAATATTATTAATATATATATAGTAGCATGCATTATGCATTTTTAGGAAATTCTTAATGGCTTAGAACCTGGATGGGCTGTTGATATCAATGTCCAATTGAATTCAGCTGCAAATCGTTTTAGCCGTGGCCATTAATAATCCCAAAATGGGTAAAGAAATGTCTGCTGGGTCCTGAGCAAACACCATTTTAGATACCACCAGGGGTGTCGATTCTGTAGATTGGGTGGGGGGGGTGTGGGGGGGTGATGGTGGGGGGTGTAACCCCCCCCATTAATCAAAACAAGCCCCCCCCCCCCCCCAATGTTTATACCATGATCAATGGAAACATGTATTTTCTTCACACTGTATTAGTATATGTTGACATTAACATTAACTAAGACTAAAGGCCAAAGTATCCGTTGCGGATCGCTCCGCGCACAGTACGCGTGACGGAAATTTCGTCATAATCCAATCCGGCCAGATTTTCTCGATTTGCGGACGCGGTCATCGTCTGTGCACATCGTCGGCGCATGCGGTGGCCATTTTCTACTAAAAGAGTATCACAAAAGTTGAAGAGGGCATGAGTGAACCGCGTTCGTGTTGCTCGCGTTTAGAAGAGTGGACGACCAGATGCGAGCTGATCCGGAATGCTCAAAAACGGAAGACCTCCACGCCTGACCACGTGCCACGTTTGTGGACCCGTGGACGTGTCCTCATCTGTGCGCAGCGTCGCCGGATGCGTCGGCCATTGACTGTACTCAAAGAGTGTCTCAAATCATAGCAGTGCGCGTGCGTTGAACATTCACAGTCAGAAAAGCATGCTTTGGAAGGCAACGTGGGTCCTGGTGCGATCTGATTCTGAACGCGAATAAACGAAGTATGCCTTGGCCTTAAAGCCCGACGTCTACTTCGGTCCAACGCAAATGCGGAGCATCCGTGTACAGGACGTGTGACTCAAATCTCATCATCTAAAACAGCCCAATTTGTCCTTTTGAACGTGCATGCAACTGTAGTTACTTGCACTAATTAGTGGGTCCACAAGGTGGCAGCACTTACATTTTCAGCCGTTGCTGTCACGAAGAAGCGCTTGGAAGATGATGTAATCGCTGCTAAACATCAACAGATGAAGGTAAGAACAACAACCGTGGATGTGCAAGTGAAGAGAGTGTGTGTGCGAGGAGGTCTGGAGATACTGAAGGAATATAAAGACATCTTTATGGGTCTTTGTTCTTTGTGTATCTGAAGTTCAAACGGTCAGAATAATTGTTTTTGCTGAGCTTTATGTTCTAGACCACCTGGAACCAAAATCATTCCCTTTGTTCAAGCGAGCGAAAACAACTATCAGTGATGGGCCAAGAAAGCACCCTGCATTATGCAAAGAGGGATGATATTTACGTTATAAACCGCGTCTGTCATTTTAGCAAAGCTGCTCTCGTGTTTAAACCTGCCCTGTAGGTTCCTTTGGCCGAGAGCCTGGAGCAGATGAACGCAGCGAAGTGCCATTGCTGCGATTCTGAGCATCCTCGTGCCTGTCGGCTAGCTCCGCACTTTAATCTCTCTGAGTGGTGGGAATGTGAAGTAATGAGATAAATTAAGAATCATTAGCCCGGAGCTAAACTTTAAAGATATCACCCGTGATCAGCAAAAAACACAGATTCCTTCCACCCAAAAGCAACAGCAAACAAGAGGGGGGCTGGGAATGACCGCGGGCGATAATGTATGCTACAGAAAACTCACTGCGGATGTGGGATATGTTATATAAATATCATTTCCTTGCCATAATGTTTGATGTTTGCAATTTTAAAAAGCTATCTTCATCAGTGCAAACCTCTGCAGAGCATCTTTTTATTTATCAATGTATTTATTTTGTAATAATTGCCCAATTGTACCCGATGCAATTGACCCCGTTGACTTCCATTGTAAGTGTTACAATGGAAGTCAAACTTAACTTGAATTAAACCCGGAATATTCCTTTAAGTATCAACTAGTAAATTAGACAATTGAGTACTTAAAGGGACAGTTCACCCAAAAATGCAATTTCAGTCATTGTTTACTCACCCCCGTGTTGTTCTAACACTATATGACTATCTTCCTTTTTCTGAACACAAAGGGAGAAATTGTGAATAAATGTTGTGCTCAGTGATGTCATACAATGGCAGTTTATGGTGACCACCTCTTCAAGCTTCAAAACAACACAAAAGTATAATTCAGAAGTCTAATTAATTATTCATGAGACTCGTGATTGTTATGAAAGTATACGATAAGATTTGATGAGAAACAAACTGAAATATAATGTGTTATTTAGTGAAAATGTTCCCTGTTGATCTCCTGTGTGTGTTCATGATGGGACAAGAGAGCAACAGTTCACACAGACCCCTCACGACATTGGGGCGTTCAAGCGAAAACTCGTTTTGTTTATCTAAAGACAGGTCGTTCACAGTGATAGTGACAACAGAACACAACAGGACACAAAACAGAGAACTGAACTTACTAAACATGTCTGAAGAGTTTTTAGTTGAAGAATTGATGCATTTCTGTGCCCAGCCTTATTTTTTTTAACAGAGTACTCGTAACTCAAATACATAGAGGAGGCTACAGGACGCCAAAGTCACACCGTGTCCAAACCTGACGGCAAACGACACACGATAAAAGGTATATATTCTATGGTAAACAGAGTTTTTGTACTAACCAGCATTGACAAGCTGTTTTTTGTTTTCTATTTTCAGCATCACGTGGGTAACTCCGTCCACTGTGAACTGGCACCGGTCCAAAAAATAAGGCTGGGCACAGAAATGCATCAATTCTTCAACTACAAACTCCTCAGACATGTTTAGTAAGTTCAGTTCTCTGTTTTGTGTGCACTTGTGTTGTGTTCTGTTGTCACTATCGCTGTTTTTAGATAAACAAAACAGTTATCACGTGAACGCCCCAATGTCGCGAGGGGTCTGTGTGAACTGTTGCTGAACACACACAGGAGATCATCAACAGTCAGTGAACATTTACACTAAATAACACATTATATTTCAGTTTGTTTCTCATCAAATCTTATTGTATACTTTCATAATAATCACGAGTCTCATGAATAATTAATTAGACTTCTGAATTATACTTATGGGCTCTTTTGAAGCTTGAAGAGGTATATTGAGCTCTGACTTATGATTGCAGATAGGTGTGTAATGATAACTCATTCAGTTCTCCATGTCATCTCATGGCTGTCACCAATGGTTTTTGTTTTTCCTGCGGGACGATATTGCACAGACAAGCAGGAGGCATAGAGACATGTCTATTAATAAAAGATTTTTGTTTTTAATGTCATTTTGCTCCCAAATATATCACATAGAATACAGCCTTAGACAACAGCAGCTTCATCCACACAATGTATGCTTTGTTTATCACTGGTTGCGGAAAGTGGTGCCCTGTTTGTGCGTGTTGCAAGCACGTGTTTGAGGGAAGGGGTATGCATAAGGTCCCATTCAATTATGGATTTAAGCATTAGACTTTGATACCCCTGCCTCGCTAACACTGCAATCAATCTCTCTCCATGCCTACTGAGTGTAATTAGACAATAATGAGGAAACACTGCTTTATGCTGGATCTTAAACTATGTGTTGACCTCAGCAACTTATAGTCCATTAGACAGCAAATAGCTCACACGGCTGGCGTAATAAACCATAAGCTGAGGGGCTATATTTATGCACAGGCATTGCTCGAGACCTTTCTGAATTAGGGGCCTCATGTGACCCCGGCAGATCGCCGCATGTGACCGTGGCTATTCGTAAAGGATCACTTCTGCTATATACCGCTTGCTATTTTTTTTGAAATAGTACGTGAGACAGATTATGCAACCATAAATGTTTTAAACAGTAGGAAAAGCCATTGTTGTCACATGACCTCATCGCGTTGCATCTTGCAAATAAAAAGTCATTTCGCATTTTGAATCAAATTTTGCAATGAATCAATCACAATTAACTGTGTATAATCAACGTTTGCAGAGAAAGCCACCCAAATAAAGATAATTTAATATAAACGATACATAGTCCATGTTGCGGTTGAACTAATCAATCTGTCTAGTCGTCACATGACGCGTTCTTGCGCTCTATCTACGCTATTATTGTATTTAATTTTTGGTCTATGTACATATTAGTCAAGACAGATGCTTCTGGAGAATCTAACACGTTTTTAGTGGATTTTGCCGATACCGATAACCAAGGTGGCGGGAAAGGCCGATAACCGATTAATTAATCGTCTTATTCTCTCAATACTATGGGCGGGCACAGAGAAAGAGTCCAAAATGAATAAAACCCCCAGATGCAGTTAATTGTTCAACCAAAATCCCAATTATAACCAGAAGAAACGAAGATTTGCCACATAACGCGGCGTTTATACTTTTAAGCTTAAAACACACAGGGGACTCTTATTTTGAAATGATGAAAAAACTATCGGTCGATAACTGATAGTTTGAAAAAGCAACTATCGGTGCCGATTAATCGGTAAAACCGATATATCCGTTTTTGGGACGTTAGAAGTAGTTTGCGAGGTGGCTCTCAAGCTTGAATTGCTCCGATGGTAGGAAAATACTGTTATTATGACATTTACATACGGGTCAGGAGGCACGATTAATTGCATCGGTTATGTGCTATAATTAATCATATGCGTTAAATCGACAACGCTATTTTAAAAATCACGGTTGATGGTGTTCTGGTTTATTCAGCATCACTGTTAAGATACAGTATTATGCTCAGTGTACATTATATTGCGCAATTTAGCAGGTCATCACGGGTTTTCCATGTGCATACTGGGCACATGCTAAATTTAGCAGAATCAGTAATAGTTTGGTAGTATCCCGAACACAGGCAGTGGTGACACACATTGTGCAATGATGGGAATTTGGGGTCAAAACATATTGTTTTAGTCACTCAAACTAGCTCTCTCAAGCACACACAAACATAAAGGCATCCACTGGTGATCGGCACACATTCACAGGCAAAAGAAATTAACAAACTTGGACTCGACTAAAGTATAAGGGACCTAAAAACAAAGTGAGGCGGAGGAGAAGCTAGAGAAGTTATTTCCAACTCTTAAGAACCTTGATGTGTTTTGAAGGTGCCGTTCGTGTAAATGAAACGGACTGAATCGTGGCAGTGCGCTGATGACGGAGAATCGTCTCTGTAGAAAATAAAAAGCACTCGTGTCAGACACCACGGCGAGATCTGAGGCGCCAACCGCGGCGCTGCGTATTGTTATTTCAAGTAGCGGTTGTGTCGAGTGTGTCGGGATGTCAAACTTGTCACTGTGTTTTGGGAAAAAGAAATGAAGTAACATAAAACCTCATTTAGATATGAACACAACGCTCCTCTTCCTCGCAACATCCCCTCCTTTGTGTAATCTCTAACCCAGGTACTGATACAGGAAATAAAGATGCAAACAACAGATAGAGTCTAGGAGTTCCAGATAGAATGATGAATAAATAAATAAATAAACAAACAACGCAACAGACGTGATTGTGTGTTTACGGTAGATGAGAGGAGTTCGTTTGTCTCTAGCTGTGCAGGGCGACCCGGGCACACAACATCCACGGGCAATGCTGTCTGATGACAGGAATAGCCGATCGTGAAAACGCTTTCCTTCCCCTTTGGTTTCTCACTGTTCTTTAAGCGTTGCGTGCACATGTGGATGCTCATTTTGGTCACAATGCAGCAAAAAGTTTGGAAACAACACCGTATATTCAGAGCATCTTTTCATTAAATTGCTGTGCGTGGGAATAGTTTGACTATATTCACATGAATTGAGGAAAGTGCACAAGGTCATGACGACACAAACGTGGTTTGACGTCGAAAACAATGTCACAACCAAAGTGTAAAAACGATATTTTGTTTTATGCATTGTGACAAAAGAAAACAGGTAAAAAAACAGATTGAGAATTGATGAATTCTGATTGGTTGAAACATTATAGAGTAGAAGATCTCCTCGGGCGGGCAGGGGGGGCGTTTTTGGTACTTACAAAACAAAGAGCACATTCTTCTTCCCTCTGCAGTCAAGTGCACTACAACACAAACGCCCTTAAAGCGACGATACCACTAAACGTTCACAAAGGACTCGTTGCTGAGCGACAGGTTTGGAAATATCAAACGAGAAAGAGATGTTTGGAAAACAAGAACCGAATGAAGCCAAACAATGGAAATCATTGTAATTAAAAATGACAGTAGCTGCCCGGTTGAACAGGATTTGTTGCACTGTAGTCGTGTGCGGCTGTTGGAGAGGTTTGCTGCTTTTAGACAACACAAGTGGCTCAGCTAGTCGTCTTTGTATTCCTAAAACACAGCCTGTCCGAACGTACAGCAGCGAGTCCATCAGCTCCAAGCAGAAAGCACGTGAGAGATGTATTAACAGAATGGAAATTAAACTCAAGAGTTTGACGACTACTAAGGCATCAGTTGCGAAGTACAATATTAGCCCATGTATATTACAACACAACCATATATTAATTTAATAAAATACACAATATAGCTCTTGTACATGTAACAATTTGGCTCAAATGCACAGAAAAAATCAATAAAAAATATATGTTGTTTTGATGTAAACACATTAAATTGAATACATTTTGCACATTAAATGAGTTTGTGTATAAGTGACAATGTGAAGGGACATTTCCTTTTTTTTTTTTTTTTTTTTTGTTCATGTTTTGCGTTTTTGAAATCGAAACATTTGCAGTTTAATAAATATTTTAACTGCATTTTCATCCTGTGCGCCGTTTTTTTTTTTTTACAAAATGTATAAATATTTTCATTGTTACAGTATCTGAACACTATACACAAGTTCGTATATTTATATATATTTATCTATATGTAGATATAGATATATCTTTTCACAGTTGAGGAAAAATGTCCCTAATATACAAGAGAGAGAGAGAGAGTGACTGTTATAACGTAACGTCGGACACGTGGAGAGTCACTTTAAAAGTAGTTGACGGGATCACACAAAGGACCAATAAGTGAGAGTAACACCGTTCTGGAATGTTCAATATGTACGTAGGACATGTGGGGAGGACACATTTTACACATGACTAGAAATGACAGGTGAAGAATGGTTACATTTCATAATCAACCCCGCACCCCCCTTTAGTGTTGATACCATTTGCACTTCTTATGCTGATATTACAAAGCCATTAAAAGTTCAAGAGAAAGTGTCTTTGATCGTTTTGGGGTGTTCGATGCACCCCACCCTCTTGACTGCGATTGTCAGAACACACCATTTTTATCCACCCCTCCTAAAGTCCCTGGCCGAGAGGGGGCGGTACGCTCCGTCTCCGATTCAGCGACAAAAAGACGTCGCTATAGGAACAAGTTTGAAGCTGGTGGGCACTTGAAGAACAAAAGCCTGCTAGAAGCCAGAAAGAGCAACTCCTAAAGAATTCCCTCACGGGTATTCGGACAACGAAACAGGAACAAGCAGTTTTATTTGCTCTTGTGTCAAAATGTACAAATGTTTTGTCCCATCTGTACCGCACTCTCTTAGAGAGTGCCAATTTAGCGATGTTTTTTTGTTCATTCCAAGTGGGTGAAGGAATGTTTCACTTTCTGACGGGATTGTTCTCGTTTCCCCGACAATCCTGCAGCAGTTTGTCGATGTCTCTGACCACCTGGTCTGCGTCCATGGTGCCACGACCCATCTCTCCTCCCCCCTGCTCCAAGACACAGTCCATGTCCACCGCCGTCTCCTGGCTGATCCGCGAACGAGCCTCAGCTAGCACTTTGGCCACCGGGTCGGAGGGGTGCAGGGTGGAGTAGCCCTGCTCTTTGTTCTGCTTGTTGGGGGATACGTACTGTCCGTCTGGAGGTCCGTAATGGCTGGTGCTAGGCTTGCCCTCTGCACCGTCACCCACGCCTTTGGCCGAAGAACAGGGCGAGCCTGTGTTACACCCCTTGGTGGGACTACACGAGGCCGAGGGGACCTCTTGCAACAGAGGGCTGAGTGCACGTTTGATCTTTAGGTAAGGTTTAACATTCGCCACCAGGATGGTGTGGTCCCGACGCTCCTTCCCGAACGTGCAGAACGTTTTTTTGCCGTTGGGGTTGCACACCGTTTCGTAACTCTCAGTCTCAACGGCGACCGCTTCCATGCCGGCCGGAACGAAGAGATTGGTGCGATAGTCTGAGCCCTCGGCTTGGGGAGTTCCTGCTCCTCCAGTCCCAGCTGGAGGAAACTGGGGCATCCAGCAACGGTCAGAGTGACCCAGCACTCGACACTCGTCCGTGCAATTCACACAATCCTCCTCTACAAAGAAAAAGAGAGAAAGATGAATGTCAATGAGATGAACAATAGTAGTCAATGAACAGCAGCTTTTTACATTTGCTGCTACTGAGCTCATGGTATGGTTAGGGTTTAGACTTAGGATTAGGGGTAAGGGTTTGCTCTAAGGTGGCACTACCCCCCAAGCACCCCCGGAAACTTCTATGAAACCCCTATGAGGCACTATGCCCCCTGGACTGACAGCGAAGTGATTAACGATAACCCTCCCACCCACCCTAAACATACAAGTGCCCCACCAAAGATGGCATCCCAGTACCGGCCCTGATTCAGTCCAAGTTTCAACCCGATGACTCTTGAATTTGATTTGCCAGTTGGTTCAAATGACTGATTAAAAAGAACTGTTTAAATTAAGCCATTAATTCACAAATTTACGTTTCGATTTATTAATTTAGCAGATGCTTTTGGGTCATTCCTCCAATTCAGTCACATTTCGGAGAGAAATGGTTAATAATAACAGTATGGACGTTCAGTGAATAAATGTGCCACTATATATGGTCTGTGAATAATATCAAGCAAACATATGATTTTATATCTGTTAACATAAATATATTGACATTTTAAAATGTCATGTATTTTCTCTATATCTTCAGAGCACTAGAAAAACCCTCCACTATCAGCGTTAAAATGACACATTTACCACAAATGAATACATGTTATTGAGAGAATGTAACACTAAACACTTAATTGAAAAAAGATAGAAATCAGATGGCAAAGATGATTGACAGGCAGCTCTGGAGACATGAGGAAATGACACTAGTGCAAAGATTAAAATGTGACTTTTTGGCCCGCAGCAGCATGTGACATTATATACTATTTATTCAAAGTCTATTAGAACCGAAAATTAAACGAATTCCTCAACTTGTACTGGCGACTTCATCGTCACTGAACTGTAGAAATGTCCCTTTTATCCGTACAAAGTTGTGTTGAAAGTCATGCGCCCAGTCTACCTCATCATGTCTAAACCTCTCTGAGCTAAGATGTGTATTTTTTGCTGTTTGGCTGCCGATTCATCAGCGGCACAGCGGTGCTGCTGAATAGCGGTGCAGCAAACAGTGCGGTAAAGTTCACCACTGAAATACCACAAACAAAGTCATGAATTATATAAAAGAATGCTTCCTGCTTTCATTGTGTAGAATGGGAACCAGCTGGCTAAACGAGTGAGTTTTCCATTTGCCTGATCAAGAGGACGGCACCCCCCATGATACACACACATCGTAAAGCCTCTCTCCCCAGCACAACAACAACAGCACCGTTTTGGCAAAAAGCGTGCTGCTGCTATCATAAATTTATGTCATTGGGCTTTGAAGCTATCCCAAGGCAGCCCTGCCACATCACAGAGCTAAGTGTCTAGTGCAATGTGTGTGTGTGTGTGTGTGTGTCTTCCCTCCTTTCATCTCAGCTCAGGAGAAACCACATTTTGGATTATTGTGGGCTCTTTCTGATGGTGTGTCAAATGGGTCCAGGATTGTGAAGAGGATACAAAAATGTATTTTAAAAATGGAAAATGAAAGCAGAAAAAAATAAGGGAACAAAAGGGAAAACATGAAAATGGAAGATAGAGGGAAGAGCAACTGCTGCCTTGTGAATATAAATGTTCTAAGAGCTCAGGTAAAGCGAGGACCGGGTCGCACCATGTGTTGGACGGGACCAGTGCCATCGGTTCGGTACGCGTTTGACAAGAGAAGCACAGTGATTTGAGTAGAACAAACAAAAGTTTCCATCCATAATTAATAGCTCGATGATGTCTGTCTTTTGGGACCTGAAAACATGAAAACACTAACAACCTCATGTATTTATGAGAGGAAATGTTTTCCATAATCTAGTGTTTAACCCAGTCATTATTCACCGTTGAAGACTCCAAGAAGTCTCTCATGGTAACAGATGATCTACCGCAAATGTCTGAATAACTTTAAACACTTATAATGACTTTACTAAAACGTTTAGTTTAGCTGCGGGCAGCAACGACAATATTAATCTCTCCAAACACTGCGTGATCAGATTCTCTCTCAGATCTTGGCCTTGATCCCGTCGTCATTCGCACCTGGCCAATGTCGTAACTTTCTTTCCTGTGTTGACATATGTTCTATTGTAACAGGACGTTTGGGTAAGACATATATCTTTTAATACATAAAATGGACAATAGGCTTTAGTTGAAGGTATGTCACCGCCATGAAATAGTTGCTAGTCAGTATCATGCGATTTGAGTTAAAAACCAGCTTCAATTTTAAATGTGAATTCCTGCTAAAAGTAAACATTTGTGTTTACTAGTATATAGATAGCTTAAAATATAATATACATGAAATTAAATCTTAGTTTCATCAGTCCAAAAAACATTTTTATGTCCAGTAGCATTGTGGAGTGTCAAGGTGAACTTTGGCAAAAGTCAGACGAGCGGCTTCCTTCATGATGTCCTGCCATGGACACCATACCTGTTTAGTGTTTTCCACTTCCAATGATTCCTTCACGTCTTTATCTGTCACTTTAGGGTTCTGTTTGACCTCATTGAGCATTCTGCGGTGTTCCCTTTGAGTCATTTTGACTAGACGGCCACTTCTAGTGAGAGTACCTATAGTACTAAATCACCTCCATTTATAGACAGTTTGTCTAACTGTGGACAGATGAATATCTAACGGCCACTTCTAGTGAGAGTACCTATAGTACTAAATCATCTCCATTTATAGACAGTTTGTCTAACTGTGGACAGATGAATATCTAACGGCCACTTCTAGTGAGAGTACCTATAGTACTAAATCATCTCCATTTATAGACAGTTTGTCTAACTGTGCACAGATGACTATATAAGCTCTTTGAGATAACTTTGTAACCATTTCCAGCTTTATGCAAAGCAACAATTCTTTTGATATCTCTTTTTTAACGAGGCATGGTCCACGTCAGCAGATGCTCCTAGTGAATAGTAAACTTGTAATGCTTGAGTGCTTTTTATAATTCAAAGTAGCTCTAACCAACACCTCCTACCTACGGGTTCATTCACTTTTTCCAACCTATACTATGCATGTTTGAATGATGCATTTATTAGTTCAAACAGATACTGTCGGACCAATAAATACAAATAAAAACAACAAACAATCATACAAGTGTCGATGGAGACATGGATGAAATAATAATACGCATCAAGATGCAATCAGGTAATAAGTGCTGACGAAATGACTTTTCCTTTTCCGCATTTATTGTGTTGATATCAGTGTTTACATTCACAAAAGCGTAGTTGATTGGTTTTCTTTCTTCACACGACATGCAATGCTCGGCGTGTACAAATTATAACCACTTGACCGTATTATCATCATTAATCATATTTGAAATTGCTCTTTCAGATGTTTCTCTGCTTAAAGGCCAAGCCATCTTATGAAAAATGATCCTCTGCAGCTTGCTCTCCTATTGTTCCTCATTTCACTGTGTGTGTTGGGCCAATAAAAGCCCGTCCCTGGGATTTCCTTTGGTTTGTTTCTGGTCTGTGGGGTTTCGGCTAACCTTGAAAAAGTTTTCAAACTGATAAAAAAAACATCCCATACTCTAACGGTGCACTGCACCTGCCCTCTCCCGGGGTCAAAATGTGTCTTTTCTACACATCCTATACACACAGACAACTGTGCTCAACAATAGAGAGCGAACAGAGAAGTCTTCTACATCTCAAGATTTGGCAAGTCTTCACAGGTGTTCAACCAACTTTTCAGTCCTCTTGGTTTCAGTCCTTCTTGATATTTTCCATAAGATCCTCCCTAAAAGAGCTGTAAGCCATGAACCAAACCAGCTCCGAGGTGAATCCCAACATTACAAACTTTGATTTGAAGCAAAAAAGTATTTGAAAACCAGACAGAAAGACAAAGATACAAGACTGTGCACTTAACGTCTTTAATGAGGGCATGAACTACAATCCCATGAAGCATTGCAAATGATGTAATGGAGTTACAAAGTATCATAAATCAAAGTGCAGGACAAATGGAGTTAATGACTCCCAAACGAATGAACCAATTCCAGACTTAATTCCTGTATTAACCTACGTCATTTGGTAACAACAAACCCACCTCTGGTCTTCATTGGCTGCTCGTGAACAGCTTTGTCCCGCCCTCAATCACTACACTAAACTGTAGACCAATCAGAGTAGGCTCTCTGAAAGGAGGAGTTTAGAATGAATGCTTTTTTCATTGTTGATGGGTTTTCGAGCGGGGGAACGGCAAACGTGATCACGTGACCTTAAATCCCTCCGGTGGAAAGTCGTTGTTTACGTAATAGTGGATTTTAGCGCAATGGCTAATCAAATATAATATTTGCTGTCATCTCCCATTCACTGCTCTACAGTTTTACCCTGCTATAGTTTTCTTCAGCGTTTCAAATGCCGGAAATGTGAAAAAGGTCAATTGTAAACCCCTGCGTTGGCCCCCAGACAGAACTGTGGGGGATTGAGGGTGCTGTGCTGTTTATGAATCTGTTTGGGTGTTTTGAGGGTCAAACGGTCTGGCACGTCCCCAGGGAAGAGCTCTTTACATCAGGGAGACAAGAGTGTGAGAGGAAGGGGGTAAGTACCGCATGAGAGGAGGGAGAGAGAGCTTGACATTTAGCATGTGCTGCTCTTGTGTTGTGGTGGAGGAAGACGAGGGCCCGTCCTGAGTGCCACGAGAATACGTGACAAGGTGAAGAACAAACATGCTGTCCACTTTAAATAATGAGATCTCCCACGCATGTACACACACACAGTGTCCACACAGCTTGTTTTTGCAGCCAATGCTAATCTCGCCAATGAAAATATTAGCTGATGAAAAATACATATTGTGATTATAATTAAAGGCGCACGCAGTCAGTAATCTTTTTAATATGTTGTCTTGTACAGACACTGACACCTAGTGGCCTGGATGCAGCATATGTCCATTGCATATTGCCTTTAAAAGCAAGTCAAGCATAACTCAAAGATGAGCCCAAACCTTTATTTTAAGTGAAATAAGGACACAATGGAAATGTATGTTGCGAGCTGAAAAAAGCACTTCGGACTGCCTCACCACCAATACACGAGACTGCTCATACAATAGAGACACAATAAAGCATAACTAATCTATGCTGACACATCTCCACACAGCCAGTGAGGAGGAACCAATCCTTCAATAGATTATTCATGCCTGGGCGGAACAGGTGACCTTGAGTCTTGGCACGGTTGCCATGCCTAACAATAAGACATGTGACACCGGCCGAGGCCACTAATTCATGGCCAGATACAAAGCAGGAAGCGCGGTGTGAAATATTGCCACCCCCAATCCCCCTCCACCACAAGGTTACTGTCTGTTTTGGTACACTTCATTATAATTGCATTGTATGACAAGCCTGTGCTTTCTTGACGGTCCTCACACAGATCTGTATTTCGAATGACTGTATAGTCCAGGCACTCTTCAGGACCGTTAAAACCATCACGTGCCCTGCAGGAATGTCAAATCAACCGGCCAATTATTATCACCAGCAGCACAGCGCTTACTAAGAATCGCACACTTCAGTCTCGGCGCGCTAGCTTGTCTCACTCATCAAGCTAATGATGTGTGTACGACAAATCTCAATTTTGCTTTGCGGAGAGTCCAGGCAGAGCGGCGTCTCAAGACGACAACGGTGTAGTTATAAGACAGCACTAACAGAAGGTCACATCAGAACACATTCACTAGTGTTTGTTCAATGACAAACTGAATTTCCCATTATAAATCATAATGCCATACATGTATTACATTTTTTTGATGTTGTTTGATTGCCAATTGCCTACAGAAGACCCAAACTGCATTGTGAACATTTTTAAGGTGCCTTGGTGCCTTCCTGAGCCTATGTCCTAATATGTCAACAAACAAACAAATATATATATTTGTCTCTAAAAATTTTATTTAATTTTTTTTGCTATTTTTTTTTTCTCTAAAAAAAATATTAAAAAATAAATACAAATTTTAGAGACAAATAAAATGTTTTTTGTTTGTTGTTGTTTTTTTTTTTTTTTTGACATATTAGGACATAGGCTCAGGAAGAAAAAAAAAAACAATTATTTTGTATTTAATTTTTTTTTTAATATATATATATATATATATATATATATATATATATATATATATTTTTAGAGAAAAAAAAAATAGCAAAAAAATTTACAGATTTTTTTTTTATTTTTTTTTTGTAGGTCATAGGCTCATAAAGGCACCAAGACGCCTAAATAAAGTTTTTCACAGTGTGTTACGTAATTAGTTATTACTACATCTTAGATTTGATCAAGTCATTTACGAGTGACTAAACAACTCGACTCTTGGCTGAGCAGTTAGCACACATGCTTCGGCACATTTAGCTGTGGTGCTCATGCAGGCAACGCAAGTTTGAGTCTGACTCGCAGTTCATTTTCACAGTTTTTTAGTTTAGTCAATTTGTGAAGAAAATACCCTTTAAATGTAGTCATGTCATATTTACGCATTATAGTATATATCATTTTAGTCAACAAAAAAACATTTAGACATTGTTGCATGTTTTTAAGGGAACGGCATATTTACAATTGAAGTTATGCATTCAGACTATTCCACAACTATGTTCAAGTTCACCTGTTCGTTTGCTTAATTGTCTCTTTTGCAGATCAGGGGTGGACTGAGAAGACAAATCGTCCCGGGATTTTACATAGAAACTGGCCCAAAACTCGCTGTCTTTTTCTCCATATTGCAGCACCCGTTTTGTGGCCCGTTCTGCATAATAAAGCGGCTCATTTCAGCTTATCAACAACCCAAGCCTGTTTTGCGGCCTTCGTCAACAAGCACATTCGTCTGTAATTTGGCTGGCGGGATTAACAATGGTCAACCGACTGAACATAAATAAAGAAGAACGACACACTGAATTCTTAGACAAGTCTAAGAGCGTTTAGTCAGTCCTTAATCTGAATTACGGAGCAGCTTTCAGACGCCAGGTTTTCCTTCTTTCCTTGCTGCCTCTCTATCTCTCGGCAGGATTTGGGCGACTGTGTGCTACATTTGATCCTCCAGCTGGGAGAAAGAGACAGAAAGAGACAGATTGTACATCCTGACTGGGTGCATTAAGGCCTTCTGCCAAATCTTTTAGCAGCATCTCGTTCTTCAGTGTCGCCCGTTCGCCAGCCACCCCTCCCGATCCCAGCACCACACTACCAGCTTCCTGCTTACCATCTACCTCAGCAAACATCAATTTCCTCTTCTACCTCCTCCTCTCCTCCTCTTTCAATCTACTGGACTCCACCAGCGGGGTCATACAGAGGAGTTGCAAAAGTCCCAAATCAACCCTGATGTCATAGAAAACAACTTCAGATGATAAAACGAGGAATCAATCAATCAAAATAACACAAAATGAAAAGAGCACCTACTCCAGTGGGATTCTTGATTCTGATTGGTTGAAAGACGCTCCAAGGTGTTTTTATTTTCCATTACTTATGAAGTAATTCCAGGCAGGGCGACAGACTGTGACTGAACCGCAGTTTGCAACTTTTTATAGAAACCATAGTCACATCCAACGTAAACATCTGGCTTTGTTTGCTTCCCGAAATCCCAAGAGATAACTGTAGTACTTTAATCATTAAGAGCCTGATGAAAGGAATCTGTTAAGGGGTCCCAAATCAGTTACACTGTCAGCACATTTTAATCGAGCCCTATAAATCAGTGCTTTACTGTCAAGTGTGCATTTCAATGGGACAAAATATGCAATATTATTCAGAATTGAACTTATTTGTGCAATACAGTTTTTTTTATTCCCAATTGCATATCACTTTCCCACTTTCTTTGCGGATTAATAACAGCAAATTGGGCTGATTTATGCAAGGTACTTCATCTGTGGCTTAAGGAAGTATTTCTACATGCAAGAGAGTTTTGGGAACTAGACTTAAGAAACACACTGTTGACGTTCATGAGATAATCGTGGAATAATTGACTCTGGCACATTTAAATATTATACTAGCTAGACAACGCCAGCTAATAGGCCCTGTCCCACTGGCAGTACTGAAGCCCGTTTTAGGTACTTTCACCCGGGACTAGTACTTTTCATCGCTTTCACACCTAAGGAACTATAGGTCCTCTGAGCCGTTATTGGGGGATTTTAAGCTCCTACTCTGGAGTAGATACTTTAGGAGAGTATAGGGACTGTTGAAGACTGTGGGAGGTGCCGAAGCCTCTGATTGGTCAAAAACCTATGACACAAAAAACATTGAGAAAGGAGGAGTCCACAGAACCCATTAGTAAACAACTACTGTAGCTGCTAGCATGCTACTCAGGATTGTGCCAATTTTACAATTCCCTTAACAGAAATCAAATAAAACCAACAAAGTGCACAACAGTATGTTGAGTCTGATCGCTCGTCTCATCTCTCACTACGGCTGCAGCACGCACAGCTCTCGCGCCCAGAGAACGGGAAAATGCTGCCTTCAGGGGATGAAGTATGATGACATAAGGTGGTTTTTAAGCGGTTCAGAGACTAGAGGTCCATTCATCCAAACACGCTGTCATTTAAGCCATTAACTGTGATTAGGCAGCTGCCTACGTATTTGGATGCAGCCAACACTCATGTAAAACAACCCCAACAAAAGTGGAACTCCGATCAGGGGATCCTGTATCGGTGTGAATGCAATTGGGGAAAAGTCTCCTCGGGTGTACCGTTCCTTGTAACAGCTCTCATCTAGAAAGTTACAAAGGGAAAATGTTCAGGACTGTAGGTGGGAAAGGGCCTATTGTTACTCTACAGACAGGGTTAAGGGTTTTTCCAATATCCCTAAACCAAGACCCAAATTATCAATTGGAATTCTTCCTAGAGCTTTCAATCTACATCAACCAAATTTGGTACATATATTTATACCGTTCTGACTCTGGTTGCTTTGACTTTTCTAACTGATCGGAATTACGGTTTTCAAGCAAGGGATGATCAAATCTCACAAAAAAGGGACAAAAAATTCCATAGACTTGCAGTAGAGGGAATGTTGAAATGGGCCAATAATATTCAGACTCTAATTTTTGAAAAATTAAAATGGAAACAAACCAACACAAGGCATTTAATCTGCTTTGTTCACCTTTCTTGACAAGCTTTGCCTATCTAGTTGAAAATAATGCATCACATTACCATCTCATGTGGTGGATTTCCAAAAGGTAGGATGATGGGGAAGAAGAAAGTGCTACATGGTTGGTTAGGGTTCGGTTATAGTTTCTCTGACCAATCAGGTAGTACTTTAATGAATATTACTGATTAGTCCAATATGTTTCGAAAAATCGCTCTCAGGTGTGCAGTCATTTTCAACAATTCAATGCATGACAGGACAAATGTAAAAAAAACAAAGAAAAACACTCAAAACGAATGCATGAATGTATATTTAAAACAGTCCATAAAGTTAAAAATAATGGAACTTTTAAATCCCAAGACTCCTGCATTCTGTTTGGTTCCGTTGCGCTTCGCCTAGCTGGTTTAGAACACTACAACGTGTGTTTAGTGAATACCCCCTCAGAAAAGCGGCGTTCATATACACCTGCACCTTGCATTAAAGCACCAGCGGCTAGATTGTGTAGCATGTTACAATTCTTATTCTGAGTCTTATCGGATAAAAAGGTGTGACATTGTGGGGTTCTGTGCAGTGGGGTACATGAGAGGGCAGAATCACAGTGGGGTGGGGATCATGAACACAGACTCTGTGTACAGAGTGTGATATGGCCGCTCAGCGTGAGGAGGGTAGCATCAGAGAGTGAGCACCTGTGCCATGGCAGACTGGGGTGCAGTAGGTCGAGAGCTGTGTGATGTGTGTTTGTGTGTGTATAGTTGGCCTTGTAACTTCAAGGCTTAGAGGGCAGCTGGAACAGGCCTCAAGGCCTTCAAAACAGGCTGCCGTCACACCTGTGTACGTGTTTACGCAGTTGAACATATCGCCACGGATCTCTCTCTTTCTCTCTGAAAGTGACAAAGTCAGAACCTCCGCTAAATATTAGGAATAGTGAGTTTTAAGTACCAGTTCATTAATTAGCATGCTAAGAGTGTGCTGTGCAATAGGTGTAAATGGTTTGCATGGTTAAACCTTCTCTGAGAAGTTGCATCTTTGAAATCATCCCCTAGCCATTGTGACTATAGGTGGACCAATAGTGGATTTTGCCGATACCGATAACTAAGGATGGTGGGAAAGTCTGATAACCGATTAATTGGCCAATTGTCTTTATTATGGTGCACAAAGACAAATAGTTCAAAATGAATCAAATCCCAGATGCAGTTTTTGTTTTATTTTAACCAAAATCCCAATGAATAACCAGAAAAAAAGATTTGGTGCATAATATGGGACTTTTTAGTATAAACAAGCCCAAAACACAAATGGGGAGTCTTAATATGAAATGACTAAACTATCGGCAACTATCGACAGATTTTTCCCGATAGCTCCAAAAAGCAACTATAGGCACCGATTAATCGGTAAAACCGATATATCGGTCTATCTCTAATTGTGACGCATCATACGGTGCCCATCATGAGCGTTGTGTTTTTAGTGGGATGCTAAATTAACAATAATCCAGCTTTTAAAAACACATGAGACTCCAGTATTCCAGTCAATTCGGTTCTTTGTGAAAAACTTCCGATTGAGTTCAGGTGATCCCGAACCCGCTTAATTATACAGGACTTCTTCAAGACAGATTGGTCGACTGAAAATTCGGCATTTTGTAAATCCCTTCTAAATATGGCAATATAGCCAGACGCTGTTTATCCAAAAGTTTTTTTTATAGATCTATAGATTTAAAAACAAACACACACTACAAACAAGTCTAAAAGCATTGGATGTGTGGCTGTGCCCATTCCCCTTACATAATGGCATGTGGAGAGCTTTGTGGAGACCACTCTTTTATCCATTCTTTTTCAGGTAGGGCAAGAGGTTGGAATGGTGGCAAATACTGATGGACTCCAGGGAGGCTCATCGACAATCCTTGCGGAAACACAGAGGGAACGCAGAGATGCTTTAACTAAGCCAAGGACAAATGTCTTTCGATCAAATGCTCCTTTTTCATTATGCATTCTCAGCCAAGCAGCAGGCAGCTAATGCCTGGTTAAGTTGCTCTAAGCCGAGGCCTCAGGGTAGCCCACCTCCGGAGTAGACACCGAAGGAGAAAACTCCAAACAAACACTCAAACCGAATCAATGGCCATTCACACGCAGGACCTCCTTAAAGACAGAAGTTGGTAGAACGAGACAAAAGCAGGGAGAGAATGGGTGCGAGAGAGGTTAGCGAGACATGTTTTTCTCTCTGCACAACAGGGGCTCAGCACGGGCTTATGGGCCTGAGCACTCACCTGTGGGGGAAAGATCTGTTGGCCTTTCAAAGAGAATGTGTTAACTTTCACAACACACACATGAAAGAGACATAGGGGGTGGAGGGCTGGAGCTACTTTTATGGATCGCTGGATATGTTGCAATTCAACAAAGCAATATGAGCTTGAGCATCATGTGTGCTTGCATGCTGGATCTGGATATGATGCACACAGTATTATTCTTAATCACGACTACTGTAAAACAAGACAAAAACTGATTAATAAAAAGGTTTCTTTGCCGTGTAGCAAGGAATTAGGTCCAATATATTAGGTATAATTTTATGTGTGAGTCTTGGTGCCTCTCCTGAGTGAGTTTACATGTTTTCCTGTAGTGCTGTGCTTGGATACTTGATTCTAAAAGCATCCCAGAAGGTTTACCTGCATCAGTTCTCTTTAGCAGTCAAAGAGGACTTCGCATTTCTGCTTTGATCACACACACTCAGATCTGTTCTTTACACGGATGAGTTTTACACCAAGTGTCAAAATATTTAACTCACACAAAGTCCCTTTCAAGACAAGTCAGTCCACTCATGTTCCCGGGGGGCAGTTTGGGACCCAACAAGTGTAAACTTCAGGCTATTTTAAATTGGACTCCCAGCAGGCCTGTCCACCTCGCGTGACACCCTAGGTGGCTGTGGCAGGGCGGAGGGTGGGTCGTGATTCAGTACACCCGGCCCCTAATCAGGCTAATCAAGCCTCAGAGAGGGATAAAGCCTGACTGGAGACAGCAGTGCGGGAGAGAGATTTACCTATGCTGTCCGACACCTGTGTGTGTATATGTATCTTTTGGGTTAAGTTTTACATGTAACTATTATTTATATCATCAAGCCAGTTCTCGCCTCCTCCTTTCCCTTTATTCCCTTTACACTGGTGGCAAAATCCGGGAGGGAGGAGGAATGCGCCGTAGTGAGTTCTCGCCACTACCATCCACCCCAAAGGAGCAGCCGCGGCCGTCCGCCAGAGGACAGAGGAGCCCTGCTGGCTGGAAGTGGAGGAACGGCCACCGACTGCGAGGGGGGGCTCCCAACCAACCACCTGGAGTGGCTACCAGGGGCAGGGGAGACCCCTACCATCCCCCACCTCCGACTACCTCCGATCTGCCCAGGGAGGTGCGGCTATCATCCATTAGAGGGTGGAGGAGTGGCTGAGGACCAAGCTACGGTGTATCGGAGAACTGGCAAGTAAGTGGGTTTTTTCCCTCCACATGTCCCCTCCCTCATCCAGGTAGACGGGGATGACCTGCTGGCAGACGGGGCCGAAGGCACGGCCCTCCCCAGGGAAAGGGGGGGGGGGGGGTGTACATCATGCTGGGGGATCCACAGCCTGAGAGAATGTGGGAGGAATGTGGCAGGGCGGAGGGCGGGGCCGGGTCATGATTCCGCACACCCGGACCCTAATCAGGCTAATCAAGCCTCCGGGAGGGATAAAGGCTGACTAGAGACTGCAGTGCAGGAGAGAGAGAGATTTACTGACAGCTGTCTGACACCTGTGTGTGTGTTTGTCTTTTTGGTTAAATTCTATATTAAACTATTATTTATATCAAGCCGGTTCTCGCCTCCTCGGGATACATCCCTTCACCACTGGTGTCATAGTCTTATCCATGAGCCCTCCTGTCTCTCAACTTGAAGGGCCCGAGCCCCCAAAGAAATCCTATCAATGAGGGAATTGTCATTTTAAAGGTTGGGGTTAGGTTTAGGGTTAACAATGTTCTGTAACTACAGATGTAATTCAATGCAGGTACATTAAATGTACTGTAAGTACAATGCTGCAACACGAATGTACATAATACGTACATAGTAGTTAAAGTGGGTCCCAAATATCTACTAAACCAGCTTCATCTTTTCAGGGCCAGTAATGTTCAGTGGATAAATGGACACTAGGGATGAAGTGGACTGGAAGCAAATGAACCGTTGCACCATGCAGGTGACACAAGGACAGAAAATTGTTTCTGGTGATGTCCACCTGAAAAGAGAAAGTGGCAAGAACAGGGGGATATATCTGGCCATTCACTTACACACTCAGTGGCACGTCTCTCTTATATGGCGTAAATACTCAGGTGCTGCGGTGACTGTGGCGAGACACAGGTGCAGCTCTTCAACCTGAGTGTACATTCAGAAAAGCTCTGGCTATTTTGAGGCCGCGTGAAAGAAGAGAAATGGAAAAAACCGTCAGAATGATATCCTGTGGTTTATACCTTTGTAATTAGAGCAGAGGAAGTCACACTTGTGCTGGGTGAAGTTTTTGTAATATCTTTCCGCTGTGTGTACGTGCCAGTTTGCTTTGAAACTCTTCTTTGCATCTTTATCGCCTGCTGCTTCAGCCAATGGGAAAGAAATGGATTGCAGGTGTACACACACACACATGCACGCACACGCACATTCTCACACACACACAGATCTTCTGCAAATCAAGTCCCACTTGTTTCTATGATAACTACGCAAACGTTATACATTATTTTACGCAAACAAACACATGCAAAACACCTTTTTCATAAATTGCATTAATCTGTTTTAATTCCCCACCAAATGGAGTTTCTCTCTTTCTATTTCTCCATTAATAGAAATAACGTTAAGCCTCAGAAAGCTATGACTCATCTGGTAATTACAAGAGCAACCCACCACTTTTCCAGAGAAGCAAAAACACAATGGCTGAGACAAAGAGGATTGATCCTGACTTCATGAAATAACTTGGAAATATCATATTAGTATTGACCAAGAATGTCTGCAATACCTGGAGAAAGCTATCCATAAGCATTCATCTCAATGGCAGATTCTCCGCTGGCGCATGCAGCGCCGGTCCCAGCTTCCTCCTTTGCCATCTTTGAATTGCTATTCTATAATACTATAAACTACAGACCAATCTCGAATCTTCCTTTCATTGGCAAGATCATTGAAAAGGTTGTTTTCAATCAGCTTAACAAATTCTAAAACTCACACAGAGACGCACTCATGAAGGTACTTAATAATATTCCGCGAAATACTGATTCAGGTGCTGGTATTTTTAGATCTCAGTGTTGTCTTTGACACTGTTGACCTCAACATTCTTCTAGAAAGATTGGAAAACTGGGTAGGGCTCTCTGGGACGGGTCATATCTATAAAGGAGGGGTTAATATATGAACATAGGCAACTTTAAATTCATTTTATTACCTTTTATTCTTTTTTCATGTCCTGAACTGCTTTTAAAACTTATTTTATCTAATATTTTCTAAATCATTTTTGTATAAAGCACATTGAATTGCCATTATGTATGACATGTGCTATATAAATAAACTTGCCATGACTGGGTATCTCAGTGGTAAAGATGCTGACTATCACACCTGGAGTCATGAGCTTGAATCCAGGGCGTGCTGAGTGACTCCAGCCAGGTCTCCTAAGCAACCAAATTGACCCGGTTGCTAGGGAGGATAGAGTCACATGGGGTAACCTCCTCATGGTCGCTATAATGTGGTTCGCTCTCGGCGGGACGCATGGTAGGTTGTGCGTAGATGCTGCGGTGGATGGCATGGGCCTCCACACGAGCCACATATATAAGAGGCGCGGGTTGACGTCTCAGACGCGGAGGCAACTTAGATTGCGCATTGGGAATTGGACATTCCAAATTGGGAGAAAAAGGGGAGAAAATCCAAAAGATAGAAATAACCAAAAAATATAAATATATATATATTTACAATGAAGTTAATTGAGAAATACACCTTTTTGGAACAAGATGGTGTAGATACAGCTAACTGGACAATGCTAACCAGCTAAATCCTTACCCCCTGATATTGGGTACACCGCAGGAGTTGTGGTGTAGTGGACTAACGCAAATAACTGTTAATCAGAAGGTTGCTGGTTCGATCCCCATGGCCACCACCATTGTGTCCTTGAGCAAGGCACTTAACTCCAGTTGTTACAGTAATCATATAAAAGTAAACATAAAATGTCCTTGAAATCAAACACTAACATAATAATAATAATAATAATAATAACTATTACTGTAAGCTGCATAGGCCCAGCAATATCCTAAATTATTAACATGACCTGGGTCTGTGACCCTATCAGAAAAGAGCTATGACCCATTTTCGGATTTGTTTCACCCCACAGTTGAGATCCACTGGACTAAACAACTATTTACATCATTCACAGTCTAACAAGCACTAAAAACGTGCCCCACACAGACCAAAATTGAGGTGATCTGATGCAAATGGTGACTGACTGTAAGTAACTCTCTTTCTAAATCAGTTCCTGTAATGTAAATGTCTCACTCTGTCTACACTCTTTTCTTCCCCTGCTGTTTTTCCACAATTGGATTTAATACTTTTCCTCGTGTCATCACTTTGTCACCGCGATGGTTCCCTGGAGTCCAATGCGGAGGAAGAGGATTATACGTGTGTCAATTATCTCCTTTTCTCTGGGACGCAGCCGGATCACTGCAGCGCGGCACGCTAACTAAACAGCCATGCTCGATGATTTCCAATCACTCGTTACTAGACACAGCGGGCATTATCTGTAGTCTTGTGTCCACCTTTAGACTAACAGAGATGCCTTTCACCCCATTAAGAGACAGAAAAGTAGGGAAGGATGCCGTGGGAAAAAATGGGAAGAAACTCTGAGAGATAAGGTGTGACCTTTTAATGAAGATGAGTGAACGATAGACAGAAAGAGTGACGATGGAGGGAGGAGATAGAGGAAAAGGAAAACCAGACAGCCAAGAGGCCAATGGAGTGGCAGGCTAAAAGTGTCTTTAATCCATCTCTCTTATCTGAAAGAGTGTGCGTGCAATTCTACAGGGGGAGTTGAGTTTCAACCAAGTATTTGATGAATGTAATCATTGCACTAATTGATCTATTGAAGCCAGCACTCTCAGTATGAAGACGGGGGGTCATGGGGAGAAAGCTGTTGAGTCACACGAGTGGCCTTCAGTGGGACAGGAAGAGAACGCCGCCAGATATCTCTCTTTTCACACAGCTTGACACACAGATGTTCCAGTCCTTTAATTTTCCACTGGCTTCCATGCCAGCTCTCCAAATCTCTCTCTATATAACGCTCTGTCCACTTGAGTCTTTCTTGCTCTAATTCATAAACTGAGATTGAGTAGCACTGAGACTGGTTTTACATTGTGAACCGAAGCCAATGTGTTAAATTGCATCATTTGCAGTCGTTGTCATTTCTTAGAGGAATATTCAGCTTTCAATACAATTTAAGCCCAATCGACAGCATTTGTGGCATATTACAAATCATTCTGACTCCAAAAAAAGGTCGAATCTAGGTTACAGTGAGGCACTTTCAATGGAAGGGCCAATTCATAAACTGTTTAAAATAATCACTGTTTCAAAAGTATAGTCACAAGACGTAAACTATATGGGGAAGATTCTCTAAACAGCTGCGCCACTTTTATGCGCGCTAATTCAAATAGTTGCGTCTTATTCACTAACCACCTGCAATCACATTTAGCGGGCGCAATCAGCACTGAAATTGTGCTGTCTCTTCAATATATAGTCATTGTCATTTCTTTCCGCACAAACACGCCTCTGTGGCAGGGCGGGGCCGGGTCGTGATGATACACACCCGGTCCCGTATCAGGCTAATCAAGCCTCCGAGAGGGATAAAGGCCGACTGCAGACGGTGGTGCGACGAGAGAGAGATCATTTACAGACATGTCTGTCATGTGTGTTTGTCCTTTGTTTCAAGTTTATTATTAACATTTACATTTACATTTATGCATTTGGCAGATGCTTTTATCCAAAGTGACTTACAGTGCACTTATTACAGGGACAATCCCCCCGGAGCAACCTGGAGTTAAGTGTCTTACTCAAGGACACAATGGTGGTGGCTGTGGGGATCGAACCAGTGACCTTCTGATTACCAGATTACCAGTTATGTGCTTTAGACCACTACACTACCACCACTCCTTATTAAAACATTATTTATTTTGACAAGCCGGTTCTCGCCGCCTCCTTTCCCTTGAACTACTTTACACTGGTGCCGAAATAAGGGAAGGAGGAGGGATACGCTGTAGTAGAGTTCTCGCCACTACCGTCCACCCCAACGGAGCAGCCGCGGCCATCTGCCGGGGGACGAGGAACCCGGCCGCCTGGAAGCGGATGAACGGCCGCCGACCGCGAGGGGAGAAGGGGCTCCTAGCCGACCGCCTGGAGTGGCCAGGGCCGCTGCCAGGGGAGGAGGAGTCCCCTTCCAGCCGCTGAAACGCAGCGGGGTCTGAGACCACCGACCACGAGCGGGTAGGGGCTCGAGGACCGACCGCCTGGAGTGGGAGAACCACTGCCAGGGACGGGGGAGACCCCTTCTGCTCCCCGAGAACACGGCAGGGCGTTCCGTCCACCAGGGGCCGGAGGACTACCTCCGATCCACCCGGAGAGGTGCGGCTGTCATCCGTTAGAGGGTGGAGGAGTGGCCGAGGAACAAGCTACGGCGTATCGGAGAACCGGCGAGAAGGTTTTTTTTTGTTTTGTTTTGTTTTTTCTCAATATAAATAATATTTTAATGATAAACTTAAAACAAAGGACAAACAAACACACATGACGGACATGTCCGTAAATGATCTCTCTCTCGTCGCACCACCGTCTGCCATCTGCCTTTATCCCACTCGGAGGCTTGATTAGCCTGATACGGGACCGGGTGTGTATCATCACGACCTGGCCCCGCCCTCCGCCCTGCCACAGCCTCCTTTCTATTTAAATTAGGCTTGTTAAAGATTGTTAAAGTTACCAGACATTAGCTAAACATCAGATATGTTTTTAAGCAACTGAAAAAAAGCACAAATGTCAAGGCATGTCAAAACACCCTCAGACCCCAGAGGGTTAAGACAAGATGGGGCGAGATAATATTTGGTGGTTTTATGTCGCAGATGCTGTTGATTGAGCTAAACATGTATTGAATGACGCCCTTCATGCATACTGAGTGAAACAGAATGTAGGGCAGGAATTTATTGGTTCATAAAAAGTTGGTGTTTTATACCAGAATGGAGCACGACATGAATACACGTTTTGATTTGGAAGATGAACTGTGCACAATAAGACCGCTGCAATGCATTAAGCAAGTAAATAGGGTGAATTTTGATTTGACGTCGGCTTCAAACATTTCAGAAAAGAGCAAATATATCTGATTTCAAAAGCAGCTACATTGTCACTGCTTGTTCTTGTTGTTTGTGTGATCAAGGTCCTCATGGACTGTGTTGCAATGACCCTATCGCTATAGCAACAGCCGCAGGGCCCCCGCCGTAAGCAAGGGCCAATCTCTGCAGCTGACACCAGGGGTCCACACACACACACACTGAGCAATGAAATGAAGCTCAAGGAAGCGTGTTACACAATGTGACATACAGTATGAAGAAAGCACATTTCCAGGAACACTAAAGGAATACAATTTTTTATGTAATCTTACTGTCATTTTGTTTATTTTCTTTTTGTGCTAAAAGCGCATTTAGAATTGTTTAGTGTACATTTATATCATCATACCCTGGAAGACGTTTTAAAAACACGTTACCACAGCTGCAATGGGGTAAATTTGCCATTTTTTCTCTTCTGACAGCTGCAATCCATCGCTTTCTATTTTTTGAAAGCATGACAATGGATTTTTGGCTTTTGGTGTTGGAGCAAATGGGTAAAGCCTAGTGTACATTATACACTAATCAAGCTTGTCTCCTTTAATGTTTTGAGTCGGCGACTGGTCTGCGATGCAAAGTCTCGAATCTCACAACGAACCGTCTTGTGTTGTGCACACTCCAGCAACAGGCCGAGACGAGTCCAAGACGCAACGAGAGTTTTCAAAACAGCTTGATGTCTAGACATTTTATTGTCAGGTGTGTGCAGTGTCCCGACGAGCAAAAGTGTGCAAGAGGAGGGCAAGTTATTATGAAGCAGAAGACAAAAAATTATTAGAAAAGCGAATCTTCACCCACTTCTCCCTAACCGCTGTCTTTATTATTTCCAGCAGTTTTTCCTTAAATGTTTCATTTAAGATTTGGGATCCAGAAGACAAAAATAATTGGAAAATAAAATACAACTTCACTCACATCTCCCTATTCACTTTATTAGCTGTTTGACGTGTGATGAGGAGGAGGGTGGCTACGCACGCCCGGCCCCCAATCGGGCTAATCAGCCGAGGAGAGGGATAAGTGCAGCGGGATGCGGCAGTTCAAGAGAGAGAGAGAGAGAGCCACACGCAGCTGCCTGTGTGTGTTTGTGTTTCATTAAATATTAGTTTGACTGTTCAGCTGGTTCCTGACTCTTCCTTTCCCATTTTTAACCATGTTTCATTGGTACTGAAACCTGAGAAGGAGGAGGGATGCGCTGTCGTGGAGTCCTCGCCACTGTCATCTGCCCAAACGAGCAGCCACGGCCATCCGCCGGGGGACAGAAGAGTTGCTGCCGGCCACCTGGATGTGGAGGAATGGCCGCCGTCTGCGAGGAGAGGAGGGAGCCGCTGCCATGAGCGGAGGGGCACCCTACCGGCCATCAAAATGCAGACGGGCGTTCCATCAACCAGGGGTTGGAGGACTTGCTCCGGTCAGCCCAGGGAGGAGCGGCTATCATCCGCCAGAGGGTGGAGGAGTGATCGAGGACCAGGCGATGGCATATCTGGGAACTGGCGAGCAAGTTTTTCTCTCTCTCACTTTTTCAAACAGATTTTCGAATTCTCCCCCCGACTTCCATTGGCAAACAGATAGTCCCGCCCCCAACTTACGCCATTGGTTGAGCCAATGTTCGTCTGGATGAGTCGCTCAAAACAAACAGTTTAATTTTTAAAAGTGTCAAAGAGACACTTTATAAATGGTTCCTTTACAGTAGAAAGGATTTTAACATCGTAAGAATTACACACATCAGCTTTAACAAAAAAACAGTAATGTATGACAGGAAAAGCTTCCCTAACTGAAGAGGAAGATGCTGGTCTCTCAAGTCTGATGTATCGAATATCCAAAACCTTACCCAGTTACTGATTAAACAGACCACATGACTGTTCTGCATCTCCTGCTCTCATATCCAGCCCTGCTAACTAGCCTACCGTGCTAGCAGATTTCCGTTTCACTTTATTGAATTAGCATTGACATTTCCTTCTCCGACAGACATGACACTGCACCGTATAGAGCTCCACGGCTTCTGTAGCCTTCATATAAATACATATTTACTCTCAACTTCATAAATAGAATCAAATTAGAAAGAGATGTTTGACTCAAATGCAATTAAAGACGCTTAGCCTCCGTGCCGAGGGACACCCGTTTCACTTCGATATCACATTTCAGCTGTCCGCTTATTTACTTTCCACATTTGCCAGTGTTTATTACTCTTATTTGCACTTCTTCAAGAATGTAAAATGATATCAACGATACCAATATATAATGATTTTGTTTTGTATAGCAAAGAAAAAATATTCCATATCTGATTCAATGTGACGCTTTAAGATTAAGGTCGACGATTAGTGGGTTTACATAGGATAAGAAAGAGACTATATACGCTCAACAATGTTAAAACACAGATCTGAAATTGCATCAAAACACCTGGATTGTAAACAACCTCATATCAAACGACAAACAAACCTCATACATTGAAGCTCAAAGCAACAATATTTATTTAAAACACAGTTGCTGTAGCAATCGCAGAGGAGTTGACATATTCCTGAAAGGAAGTGCACAACAGATTACAGACAGAGTAAAGCCGGTTCACTGGGATTAGATATGCTCCACGGGCTTTGCTGTTCTGAATTACAGATTAGATTTATGAGCGTCCTCATGTTTTCACTAGAAATCAGAGTACAGCAGGGATGAGCTTCCCAGTTTATATAAAGAGCACCTCGCGGTCACTCCATAGTCACCGAGACTCTCTACACTCCAAAATAATACAAAATATGTTGCACATAGAAAATCATTCATATTTGGGATCATAATGCAAGACAATTAAGCATATTTCAATCCTAAATTCTCATTGCAGTAATGCAGCCGCTCCGAGCGAGATTCGAACCGGGGTCTCCGGCATGGGAGACTGAAGGCTACAGCCTCTAGCATCAGTCGCTAGTCCGCCTCTTGAGGTCAGGGTCATTATTAATACTTGTTTTTATAACATGGCTCTCTGGAATACTCGATTGTGATTGGTCGATGGCACCATTCTGATATGAGTAACAACCGCACATCCGGGTATGATGATATAACTCGGAGAACTTTAAGCTAATAAAATCCTTCCAACTCAAATCAATGTTTCATGTCCATTTATGTATTTATTTGGTAAGTAGCAGTGTAACAAGCAGGATATTGAGCAGTCAGCCTGACTAGCCGAAAAATACCCCAACCCCCTCGAAAACCAGCGAGCAGACCCGCCTGAATAGGTCGGGAGACCAGCTAAGACCAGCAAACCAGCTTAGGGAGTGGATGAGTGTTGCTCTTGATATTGTCTTAAACCAACCTAAGATGGTTTGCTGGTTAATTTATTTATTTTAGCAGCAGGGAATAAACATTTGAACACAACTAATATCAAGAACAACATTATTCCCTACTTCCTGTGGTCCGGGGGCGACACTTCCTCTCTCCCCTAGCTCAGCAGAAGAAAAGAAAAGCGGGAAAAAATGCAACAAGCTGAGATTATCGAGCAAACACATGCCCATGCACTTGAACACACACTATATGTCTTATAGTATCAGAAAGACCAGCATTTGATCGTGTTAGAGTCTGTGTGTTTATAACTTATCATTCTTTGCTTAAGCGCTAGGGTTGAGTTTCTGAAAATGACCGTTAATTGTCAAATCATTTATATAACGAGCATTTCTATTGCAAGCATTTTGTTGCATAAAATGTATCGCATACAGTCATTTATGATTTGATAAACACAGGAAATAAAATCGCCTGCTTTCGTTTATCCGATTAATCAAAGATTAATCGATTAATCGATGAAAGTACTCGTTAGCTGCATCCTTACATTGTACTGTACAGCTACCGTATTGTGAAACGGTTAACATGAATGTGGGTATAATATGTGCAGAGCAAGACAGAGATACAGTCATTATCCTTGTAATCACCATAAAGCACACAGAGCTTCTCTTTTGATTATTATTTGAACTGTAGGTGGCTTATAGCCCACAGGAAACAATGCAAATGGGTGACTAAAACAACCTCCTGCTGGGAGACAGCATGTCTACCCTTCCCTCCACCTGTCTGTCCTCCCTCCCCCATGTGTCTGACATTGCACTGTATCTTGTATTCGAACTCGAGTCGCCCATATGTGCTCATGTGTCGTCATGTGACCTCCTTTTTATTTTACAGTATGGGGTCAAACGCCTGATGCCTTTGAGCGTTTCAGACAGACTATGAAGTTGAATATGACGCTAAACTGAGACAAAACATTTATTAAAGGAAAGAAAAAGCTATGCACACTATAAGCCCGACGGGAACAAGCGGATTTCATCTGTCTCTCTTTCAAATCCCTCAGTGAGCGCGACCTACCACAGAGAGGTCGTGATCGGTTCCCTTAAACGCAGCTTGACGATGAAGGGCGGATGATGTCAAACAGAGAACAGATCCCAGACAAACTTCCATAGCTGTCAGAACAGGAAGTCATCATTTATCGAGCACGACAGACAGACAAAGCATGAGGAAGAGTGTGAAGTTCATGTGCTTCATTTAACAATAAATATTCAAGCTGACACGGTGTTGAATTATGCATATAATGTAACGACGTCTGCCTCTGTTCTGACCTATATTTGGTTTTGTTTGTTTATTTCTTGATGTGTACAGCGGCCTTGAGTTGTCAAAAAGGCATATTATTATATAATCTCCTTATATTTCATGCATCTAATTCATTATGTGAGTTGCGTTTTATGTATGTATTCGGCACAAAGCACTGCTCCGTTTCACACACATCAATACATTCTCATCATATCATGCCAAAAAGGAAAGTGTGACGTTAACTCACTTATAATTAAACAACATTGCAATAATGTTAATGCACTTTTTGTTTTGGCCACTACGTGACCTAAAGAGTGTGTCATTATCAGGGCTGGACTGGGAAGAGAAATCGGGATTTGACATGGCAACTGGCCCAAAACTTGTCGGGGGGGTTCGCTGTCCTTTTCTGCATATCGCGGCGGCGTTTTGTGGTCCGTTCTGCATAACACGGCCCATTTGATACATTACAAGGCCGACACAGCGGCCCGCTCGGTTCTCCCGATGGCCAGTCCGCCCCTGATCGGCCCCAAAGTGCATCGGTCCACCGGGAAAATACCCGGTATGCCAACTCCGTGTCTCTCTCTCTATCTCTCACACACACACACATACATGCCAACTCTCTCTCTCTCTCTCTCTCACACACACACGCCAACTCCGTCTCTCTCTCTCTCTCTCTCACACACACACACATACATGCCAACTCTCTCTCTCTCTCTCTCACACACACACGCCAACTCCGTCTCTCTCTCTCTCTCTCTCACACACACACACAACAACTCTCTCTCTCTCTCACACACACACACACAACAACACTCTCTCTCTCACACACACACACGCCAACTCCGTCTCTCTCTCTCACACACACACACGCCAACTCCGTCTCTCTCTCTCTCTCTCACACACACACACACAACAACTCTCTCTCTCTCTCACACACACACACACAACAACTCTCTCTCTCTCACACACACACACACAACAACTCTCTCTCTCTCACACACACACACACACCAACACTCTCTCTCTCACACACACACACGCCAACTCCGTCTCTCTCTCTCACACACACACACGCCAACTCCGTCTCTCTCTCTCTCTCTCACACACGCCAACTCCGTCTCTCTCTCTCTCACACACACACACGCCAACTCCGTCTCTCTCTCTCACACACACACACGCCAACTCCGTCTCTCTCTCTCTCTCTCTCACACACAACAACTCTCTCTCTCTCTCACACACAACAACTCTCTCTCTCTCTCACACACACACACACAACAACACTCTCTCTCTCACACACACACACGCCAACTCCGTCTCTCTCTCACACACACACACACGGCAACTCCGTCTCTCTCTCTCACACACACACACACACACCACAACACTCTCTCTCTCACACACACACACGCCAACTCCGTCTCTCTCTCTCACACACACACACACACACACACACAACAACTCTCTCTCTCTCTCACACACACATGCCATCTCTCTCTCTCTCTCTCTCACACACACACACACAACAACACTCTCTCTCTCACACACACACACGCCAACTCCGTCTCTCTCTCACACACACACACACGCCAACTCCGTCTCTCTCTCTCTCACACACACACACACACACCACAACACTCTCTCTCTCACACACACACACGCCAACTCCGTCTCTCTCTCTCACACACACACACACACACACACACAACAACTCTCTCTCTCTCTCTCTCTCACACACACATGCCATCTCTCTCTCTCTCTCTCTCTCTCTCTCTCACACACACACACACACATCCTTGTTTATCCAATAACTTGAAACAGCACAAGCTGTGATACTATTTCTGAAGTGACATTTTTAATTACTAACGGAGGTTTGGACGCATCATTTGCAACGGCAGATTCTGATCCGTCGTGTAAGAAAGTAGTTCCATGCACAAATGCGTTTTCACATTTTTTTTATCACAGCAGTGCTGATCTAGGGCCTTATCGCACTCTTGCTCATGTGATATTGCTTATATATATAAACATGACATTTCTCACCCCCAGGGGTGTGTTCTGAGCCCCCTGCTGTACTCATTGTACACTTATGACTGTGTGGCCACTTCCAACTCCAACGACACTGTTGCGGTGGGCATGATGTCTGATAACGACGAGACGGCCTATCTGCAGGAGGTCAAAGGCATGAGGACTGATGCCAGGAGAACAACCTCCTTTTCAATGTCAGCAAAACAAAGGAGCTGATAGTGGACTTCAGCACAAAGCAGACGAGGAACTACCACCCCATTATGATCAACGGGGCAACAGTGGAGAGAGTGGACAGTTTCTGTTATCTTGGCATACACGATCTGTCATGGACCTGCCACATCAACACCGTAGTGAAGAAGGCCCGTCAGCGTCTTTACCACCTCTGGCGCTTACAGGACTTTAAACTGCCCTCTATGGTGCTAAAACACTTTTACACCTGCACCATTGAGAGCATCCTGACAGGAAACATCACAGCCTGGTTTGGAAACTGCACAAAACAAGATAGACTGGCACTACAAAGAGTGGGTACGATCAGCTGACCTGCAGATCCATCTAGTCCATGGACTCTTCATATGCATACTTTGTACATACAGTATATTTCATCATTCTCCTATTTTATTTTGTTTTTTACTTCTATTTCTACTCTATATATAGATAGATAAAGTTACTGTACGGAGAAAAGTCGTATCAAGGATTTCGCTACATGTCGGACTGTGTATGGTGATGTATGTGACCAATAAAACTTGAAAATATAACGTAGTTTTGATTTATTTTGGATTTTGTTTAGTCACATTATAATTCCCATATGTCCATTTATGTAAGTCCATAGTTTTGATGAATTTACTTTATTGTAAAATGTGAAAATATAAATTATAATAAAGAAGTGTTTCAAAACTCTTGACTGGTAGTGTGTGTGTGTAATTTATATATATAATATTTATTATATATTACACTGTTTATACTGTAAAAAACTAGAAAATATATAGTCTAAAGTCTATAATTATATATATTATAGACTTTAGACCATATTTTTTATTTTTTACAGTATATACAGTATAATATATAATAGATGTTATATATATTTCTATTTAAATGTGTGTATATATATTAGGGCTGTTGATTTAACGCGTTAATTCAGTGCGATTAATTTTATAAAAAATTATGCGTTAAATAATTTACGTAATTAATCGCAATGCCCACGGACCGTAATAAGGAAGATTCCTGAGAAATGCTTGTAGTACCACCTGTTTACTCCAGGGGGCAGTAAGTGAAACTTCAGCTGTATGAGCAACACACAGTTTATACAGTGAAGAAACACTTCAGCAGAACAACACAAACATGCGTTACATTCTTGCGTTCAAAACACTTGATGGAGCACAAATCTGAACTAAGAGATCTCAAGATGTGTTTAAAGATCGAGTATTAAACTATATTTAACTCCACACAGTGACCTAAACATGTATGTTTATGATGCAACACACCCGAGACGCTACACAAGCATGTCTGACGCAGGTGTTCATCCTTAAACAAGCCCTCATAATAAATCTCCAACTGATTGATAAATTCACTTGTGTAATGGATTACTGTGAACTGTGTGTCAATGATTGACTTACGATCAATAATATGGTAATAATCAATACTTTGTATTCTAAAGCCACTTATTGTCTTATTAATGATGAACTCTTCTGCTACAGGAATGTAATGCATTTTAATTATCTGAATAAATATATATATATATAGAAGAAGAACACTAACGGATACAACAGTTCCTGCACACTTTCAGCGTTTGGCCTCAAACTAGTTTCTTGCGACATGCTACAAGCATGTTTTTACATTTACCATCAAGGCAAGATCTGACAAAAGACACATAATGGATAGTTCGTTATTGGAGAGATGGAGAGAGATGGGGAGAGAGAGAGAGGGGGGGGGGTGGAAATATTGTGATTTTGATAAGCTTGATAAGGAAGGGTGGCTGTGTTGATTGAACACTTGAATGAAGGTCTCCAATTTGTGTCCTCACAAAACCTCTTGCATGTGTAAAACCTTCAGGCAACAAACAATAACTTCTGATTATTATGATGATGTCCAATCGATTTCCCCCCATCAGATGTGACGTTAGCGCAGGATGAGTATGTGTCAAGCTGTGTCCATGACAACAGACAACACGGCCCACAGAACAGCTAGCCGTGTCGCTATTTAATAGTATCCTAGAGCCAATGTAAACTCTTAGCTTAGCATCAGCGCAACATTTATAAACTCAAACCAGACGGATCCTTTTTCATTAGTCCTTCAGCTCCCGTCATATCTCATCTTTGGACTTAATAGCTCACTAATTAAGCCAAACATAATTATACACCCAACAATGCCTTAAAGTAAAAGGTTAAAACTAAAATGTGAGTCAAATCGCCCGGGGAGTCGACTCGCCCCATTAATTAATCTAACATGTGTGCTTATCAAAGTTAGGAACTTAATAATCAGTTTAAGGCGACATAAACGAAGAGGAACAGAAAAAGGAGAGATAAATGATCTACCGCTACTCTTCATCTCAAGAATAAATCGGTAAATACGCTTCACTAAGGCAGCAGGAGTTAAAGAGGATATTTTAAAGACAACAAACGGCACTCACGACCCGTTTTACATCCATGTTGTGATGCATTTCAGAGGGAAAATCTGGGAAGTGATTGGAGAGGAAGGACTGAAAAAAAGAGCATTTAATAACGTCAGATGAAAGCAAAATTGGACGCCCATCAATACATTCAAATGTTATTTTTCCACTTTTTTCTAGTGATTGTTGGAGATAAAAAACATCAATCTATAAGGAAAATTCTTCTGAGATTGTTCCGGGATAACATCCCCCTCGAAATGGATTATCATCTATTCCCAATAAATCTCCTGGGATGCAACGGCTGGATCTCCACAAGACCAGATCTGCACATATGAGAGGAAACATCCTGATCCAATCCTCCCTCAGCACCTTATAATACACTATCGGTGGAGGGCGGGGCGTTCGTGACTCAACACGTCCGGTCCCGTATCAGGCTAATCAAGCCTCCGAGAGAGATAAAGGCCGATCGCGGAGAACTTGCGGGAGAGAGAGATCGTTCACGGACATGTCCGTCGTCCTATGCGGTTTCCCGATGTAAAGAAGTTCGCCCTCACGGGCAAGGAAGAGGCGAGAAACCGGCTTGACATACAAACTAAAGGTTTAATGTGAAACTCAAAAGACAAACACATAAGACGACGGACATGTCCGTGAACGATCTCTCTCTCAAGCATGTTCTCCGCGGTCGGCCTTTAACCCTCTCGGCGACTTGATTAGCCTGATACGGGACGAAGCGGGTTGAGTCACGACCCGCCCCCGCCCTCCACCGTGCCACAAGTACATTTTAGGTTCACTGACAAATAATGTTTTCCGAGGTTAATTTTAAATATATTAAAATACAGTGAAAAACATTTATAGCATTTTAAATATTTTAAGCGTTAAAATAGTCTCCTTGCACCCTGAATACATGAATGTACACATTTTTTTAAATAAAATTGTTTCACTGCATTTTTTTTTAAAGAAATAAAACTCAAAGATTCTTCTGCTCATCTCAAGCCAACGTTACTTTTTGACTTTATCCCCAGAAAAAAATTATAAAAGTAACTTTGAACTCAATACTTGAAAAACATGTTCATCATAGACGAGAATATAATTCGCTTCACATCAGTGACCCTTTACTCATTAAAACCTCCATCTAAAATGTACCTTTAAAACCTCTTCAGATTATGACACTATTTCACTCGCTTTTGGCGCCCCCCGCTGCGCATTTGACTGGGAAACTGCAGTGGAATCTCTAATAAATCATGTAATATTGGTTTGCAAAAATGTGTCCAGTCACGTCATTTTCACGAGATCAAGCTGGAGTGGTTTTTAATCGTACAATACCGTAACGGGCACGAGTGGAACCGTTCCTCACCGTGTCGTATTGCACCATTCAGCCAGATGCTGCAAATTTGCTTATTTTGACGAAAAAAGACAAAGACAAATCTTTATTTGATGTGCACCAATGAATCACACACAAACATACCAGAAATGTGTATTAAAGGAACAGTTCATCCCAAAAATATTATAACAATTTACTCACCCCTATGCTGTCCCAAACGCATATGACTGTCTTTAAAGATATTTTGAAGGATGTATGATATGCGTTTTTCCATATAATGCAAGTCAATGGGGTCCAAAGCATTCAAGCTCCAAAAAAGCACATAAAGGCAGCATAAAAATAATCCATAATCCAACATTTTAATTTGAAGCGATAAAATCGGTTCGGGTCCCCTGATTGACTATGAATCTATATTTATCACTATAAAAAAAAGTCAAACGGCATATTGACGAAACATTTAAGATAGAAAGTACATTTAAGGCAAATAAAAGCAAGGCTGTGTTTTTTGCTTTCACATATATGTTGTGTGAAAGATGAACAACTGTACAAGCTCGCAGCCTCGTTTTCATTGTGTAAAATTTCAAATGGCTCATTGACTTCACATACTGTTTGGGTGAGGAAGGCCACAATAAATGGCCCCAATAATTAGTCTAGACATGGTTTGGGCATCTCCATCTGCCCGACTTATAAACATCCAAAATGTCCCATGTGTCATGTCTGACAGAAAACAAAAGCAAGTTTTTGCATTAAAACTGCAGCCTACATCTGGAGCTGTCAGGTGTGCTTTATGAACTCATAAGTGAAAATCTCTCAAGCACGGTTAAAATATATTAATCTAGCGTTGATGTTCTTGGGTTATTGGATGTAAGTGTTTACAGATAGTGTGCCTGGTTTAAACACCGTCTCTACTCAAATTTGATTGCCTTCATAAAGTATTTTTCTGTTTTTAGACAAAGATTCTTGTTGCCCAGGTTCAGCCATTTGTTAGAAAATAAAATCAAGTGCTCTTCTAAAGGCACTCCACAGAGACGACTGCCTTTATTGTTGGCAAAAAAAAACTATTTTTCCAACCTTTATGTCAAAACGCTTGAACGAGTGATAAGGTCAAATGCAAAAGATCATAAAGTACAAGTGTGTGAATCGCGCGCCCTCGCTGTGCAATTACCGCTACTAACTTCCTCTCTGGAAACGGGTCCTTGTCCACTTTGTGTGTGAGGTATAAATACGCCACCTTACCTTCTAATTTATTCATTTCCGCACTGGCCGTGAACGCCCCGAACAGCGTTTAGCGCATGTCAAATAATGGTGTTTCTTTCATTTAAGAGGACCGGGAGATGACGAGCGAGCGGCCAATGAAAGCAAAGGAAAATGAGTCTACGGCTCCGTCAGGCCCCATCTTAATCATGATCACACGTTAGTGTGTGAAGAATAAGCCATTACTTATACAAACAGAGCATAATTAGTCACCACGGCGACAGGGGCGGCAGGCTAATGTCACAGATTTATGGTTTGCTCGCTCAGAAGGCAAAGGACACAATGTCGTTATGACTCTCAAATATCATAACCTAACGAGGTTTCTGCTTAATTACAGGAAACAGAGAAGGTAAGTGGGTATGTGGGCACATTAGGGCTTCAAAACTGAAAAAAGTATCTCGATTTCTTGTTGCCAGATTGATTGAAAATGTTTAATGTAAGAAATAAAATGTCTATATGAACACAATGAACACATATAACCATGCAATTTTCCTACATGTGTTTAATAATTGTTTTTAATATTTTTGGGATGACACAAATAAATTGTTGAATCAAGAGTTCCGAATCATTTAATTCAAACAGTTTGAACAGGAAATGAATCAAACTTACCACCTGTAATGTTGTTTTTACTAAATAAGAGACTCTCTAAAACATCTTTATCTTTTCTCTATAATGGCTTAAAAGTAGGGCTGACGATTTAACGTGTTAAAAAAATGTACGCAATTAAACGCAATGCCCACGGACTCTATGCTTGTAGTACCGCCTGTTTACTCCAGGGGGCAGTAAGTGAAACTTCAGCTGTATGAGCAACACACAGTTTATACAGTGAAGAAACACTTCAGCAGAACAACACAAACATGCGTTACATTCTTGTGTTTAAAACACTTGATTTACATTTATGCATTTGGCAGACGCTTTCATCCAAAGTGACTTACAGTGCCCTTATTACAGGGACAATCCCCCCGGAGCAACCTGGAGTTAAGTGTCTTACTCAAGGACACAATGGTGGTGACTGTGGGGGTCAAACCAGCAACCTTCTGATTACCAGTTATGTGCTTTAGCCCACTACACCACCACCAAAAAGTGACTTACAGTGCACTTATTACAGGGACAATCCCCCCGGAGCAACCTGGAGTTAAGTGTCTTACTCAAGGACACAATGGTGGTGTCTGTGGGGGTCGAACCAGCAACCTTCTGATTACCAGTTATGTGCTTTAGCCCACTACACCACCACCAAAGTGACTTACAGTGCCCTTATTACAGGGACAATCCCCCCGGAGCAACCTGGAGTTAAGTGTCTTACTCAAGGACACAATGGTGGTGACTGTGGGGGTCAAACCAGCAACCTTCTGATTACCAGTTATGTGCTTTAGCCCACTACACCACCACCAAAAAGTGACTTACAGTGCACTTATTACAGGGACAATCCCCCCGGAGCAACCTGGAGTTAAGTGTCTTACTCAAGGACACAATGGTGGTGTCTGTGGGGGTCGAACCAGCAACCTTCTGATTACCAGTTATGTGCTTTAGCCCACTACACCACCACCAAAGTGACTTACAGTGCCCTTATTACAGGGACAATCCCCCCGGAGCAACCTGGAGTTAAGTATCTTACTCAAGGACACAATGGTGGTGACTGTGGGGGTCAAACCAGCAACCTTCTGATTACCAGTTATGTGCTTTAGCCCACTACACCACCACCAAAAAGTGACTTACAGTGCACTTATTACAGGGACAATCCCCCCGGAGCAACCTGGAGTTAAGTGTCTTACTCAAGGACACAATGGTGGTGTCTGTGGGGGTCGAACCAGCAACCTTCTGATTACCAGTTATGTGCTTTAGCCCACTACACCACCACCAAAAAGTGACTTACAGTGCACTTATTACAGGGACAATCCCCCCGGAGCAACCTGGAGTTAAGTGTCTTACTCAAGGACACAATGGTGGTGACTGTGGGGGTCGAACCAGCAACCTTCTGATTACTAGTTATGTGCTTTAGCCCACTACACCACCACCAAAAAGTGACTTACAGTGCACTTATTACAGGGACAATCCCCCCGGAGCAACCTGGAGTTAAGTGTCTTACTCAAGGACACAATGGTGGTGTCTGTGGGGGTCGAACCAGCAACCTTCTGATTACTAGTTATGTGCTTAACAACGAGCCAACAACGAGCTAACAATGAAGAATATTATTGTTATTAACTAACATAAACAAAGATTAATAAATGCTGTAGAAAAATATATTGTTAATTGTTGTAACAGTGTAACATGATAACTAATGTTAACTAATAGAACCTTATTATAAAGTGTTACCAATAATAATAATAATAATAAACTATATACATACACATTTATCAACATATATTTTTTATAAAATATTATAAAACCGGAAAAACACATTTTTTTGTGATAATGCAAACAAATGTATTGAAACAATCAGTTAGAACTGATTCATGTAAATGAATTAATCTTACCAACTGTACCATTTTTGCTACTGAAGTTTAAATCAGAGATGCGCTTAAATCCAACTTAACGCAAGCAAAAATGCAGAGTCTTTCGGAAGCTTAATGGCATAACACATTTCACAATGTTGCTTACTTTTACATTGCCTTGAAAATAAACTATAATTATTCAGGTTTATCGCCCAGCCCAAGTGCACATAGATGTGTGTTAGCTGAAAACATCAGAATACTTTAGGAACATTCATCTAATGCGATATACAGACTGGACTGTGAACACGGGACGTCTTCTCATAACCTCAGGGACGACTTGACGGAACAATGCTACAACACACATTCATCCATACAATGCAACAAAATAAAACTTTGGGTGTTGATAAGAGTGAATGTAAATCTCTTAAATCTCCTATAATAAAGAAAACAGCATCTAAAGCTCTTGACATTTTCCTTAAAATGATTTGCAGCCTTTCTTTGGGATTGTGTTAGCTTAGTGGGCTAAACTGCTTTGTAAGTAATGTGAGGCCACAAAACAACAACAACAAAAACAACACCACCAACAACAACAACGGCAGAGATGATATATCAACCCAGATTGTTCAGACTTCTAATTTCCCTCTCCAAATGTTTCTTCTGACATTCGCATGCATCATATGGGCCATGCTTATTCAGAAAGAACAAAGGCTTTTTCAGGACTAATAATGAGGGGAAAAATAGATTTCAGGGTGATGAAATAATTATCTGTAACATCAACAAAAGGCTGCCATCTGACAGCCAGAGTTGCACACTTCCTGTGAGAGAGAGCAGGTGCAATTTGTGAGCTTGGGAATTCACTAAATAAAGTTCTTTTGGAAATAAGTTCACTTCTTCGCTCTAGTTTCTATTGCATCCTTGCGGCAGTACTGAACACTGACGTTTCTGAGGCTTTTTTTGATTAATGCAAAATTGAGACGTAAACCATAAAAGGACAATTAATCACATTTACAAGACAGATGTGATATAGAAATATGAACCAGCAATTCCCCATATGGTACCTGTTTAGGTCCTACTGTATGCGTGAGAACATGTTAATTAAGAGTTTTCCACCGAGGCTAGCCATGCCAGCTGCTGTAATTAACAACAGCACCATGACGTTCATAAACAAATATTTGTCCAATTTTTGGAGGTTTAAAGGCAGAAATGTGAACCTTATAATTGAATAAAAGCACTTACATTAATTCTTCTGTAAAACGTGTGTATTATGTGAACTGTAAAGTTGTAAAATTGTCATTTTTACTGTCATTTTAGGGTTTACGCCATTATGTCATCATACAAAGTTGTAAAATTGTCTATAACTTTACACAGATGTGGTTAGTAAGCGATTTTATCACAAACAATATGTGTTAAATGATTTTACTATGTATTGTGTCTATACTTTTAAAACAGTGAATATTTTAACATTTACGGATTAAACCCCATTGACTTCCATTGTAAGTGTCTCACTGTAAAACAAATTTCTGCTTTTTTTAAAACATTTACTAACTCTGATGTTTTTGTTTTTGTTTTTTTTTTGTTTCAGTGGCATTCAGGGTGAAATGTTTAGTATGATTTTAAAGAAAACTTTTAATTTGTTTTAATTATATAAATTATGATACATTCTGAGTCTCTCAGAACTGCTAAACAAAATAAAGAAAATTGAGCCAAAATGTTAAATTTTTCTTATTTGTCGTATTTGACATTACATATTTCTGGGTGTAAATAAGGTGCCTCTGAAAAATTCCTTTTTTTTTTATCCCAATCATGTCAACTGTATCAGAGAAACTTTTTGAGTTGATACGACAAAGCAATCAAATGTTATAACATTAAACAATTCATTTATAATAGTGTCCAAAAACATCTCCAAACAAACAAAAGATAATAATTGTACATAAGAACTAATTACACATGCAAACACAACAATGACTAAAGGTTTACATAGCATGCAGACATGATTTTAGTCATGAGATTTCACAGAATGAGTTTCATTCTGTGTCATTTGAGTCATCATTGAGTCTGTGTCATGTATTTGGCGCCATCTCCTGGTGGTCATATGTAACATTGTGCTTCATGTGGATTATCTAATGATCTATACATCTGATTATCTTGTGTGTGGACTCGATTGAAAGATAATCACCTCCTCTAAATAATGATGATATGTGATATTTTATGTTACGATTATTTTAGTGAAGTTATAAGCGAAAATGTGGCATATAAGCAACACAAATATAACTGTCAAAGACATATATTTAGCTGTTACTTGCTATAGTTCTGTCAGTGAGTAAAACAAATAGTCTGGTTGTATTTTACTCTTTGAGAGCTTTTCAACAACATGTGACACATGGATGGTCTGACTTGTCTGATAATTTCAAAGCACTTGTTCAGTTTTGGTTATAATGTCTGCATGCATTGTAAAGTAGAGCTACTAAGCTTTTAAACAATACCTATTTTGTGTTGGTCAAGACTGCAGTTATTAACATGTTGACGATTCTTTTTTTCCTCTCTCGTAGGCCCATACAAGCTTAAATGGGTTGAGAAAAGTAAGGACAAGTCGAAATAAATGTACGCCACAAATGCTGTCGGTTGAACTTAACTTGTCCTGAACCAGGCCTACCTCCCTAACCCTTTATATAAAACTTAATAACATGAATATTACATTGATGCCCCTGCCAAAAACCATTCAGTGGCCCCAGAAGCGAATTTAAATGAATGGACACAGTTTCTTATTTCGTTTGAGAGGGCAACAAATCTCCAGTTTTATTCTGCAATTAAACAATGCTCTCAGAGTCCATCTAGCATTGTTTAAGTCGAGAGCCTCTGGTAATTGCATTGCTGGCGATTTGTAATCGTTACGAGGGAAAAGCAGCTCTTCCCCGCGGGACTCGGCAGGTCAGCTGCTTTCATGCACACGTAGCCACAAGCTATATATCCGTGGTGGCCTGGCCTTTGCTCACATGGATGTGTGTGTGTGTGTGTGAATCTGAGAGCTATTCTTGCCCCAAAATGGATGATCAGTTTTGATCTACTGAACACGCTGATAAAAACTGATCTGCACAATGCAAGAAAGTAATAAGAAAACAAACCGATCACAGGTAAAATGTCTCATTTCAACAAGCAGCACCAAATTGAATTTCAATGTTTGTTTGATTGACACGACTGGATTGGACAAACATCACTGGCTCGGCCAATGGTGTGAATTTGGGGCGGGACTATCTGTTTGCTGAATAACTGCAGACGGTTGAATGTTTCAGACAGTGACAAATAAATTATACACTTCACTGTTAAATATTAAGTGACTTTGATTGATGAATTGCAGCAAACTTCCCTAGAGGTAATAAAAAAACCCGCCACATAAATCAGAAGAGATTTGCTGACCCTTCTGTTCCAATTTGTGTTGTTAGTTGCGTTTTTCTCTTGACAGCAAATCAATGACATTACATTTGTTATTGTTGGGAATTGATAGAGAACAAATCTGAGAGCGTATTGCAAAATAAGATTCTTTGTGACAGGTTTACCTGAAAATAAACAACCAAAAAAAAGACACTAAAGTTGTCAAACGTGAAAAATGACCCGACGTCTGAAACTGTAAGATTTATGTGATATTAATGCATATTTGAGTCACTTTAAAGGAAGACAATGACAGTGATTACTCAAGCTGACAGTTGGCTCACAAAAGCATTGATGACAGAACACAGAACGCAAAAAGCCCCTGGTTGGAAAGTTTCTTCAATATAAACTTCAATAAGATACATTTTGGAGATTAAGGGGTTCGCTTTGCACAAGAGTGAACATTATATGTTTTACGGAGGGACACGCTCATCCAAAAGGGCTGATCTCTCTGAGGAAAATTGATATGTTTGTTTTGCAAAAACCAGGGACGGATTACCGACCGGGCCGATGGCGCCAGTGCCCAGGGGCCCTTGACTACCCGGGGGTGCCCTGGGCTTCAAGGCTGCACGATCTAGTTTGGTGCCCCCCCCCACGCAACAACTTTTGACCATGTACAACATGAACACCCCTCCCCCCAAATGGAGAACAGAATTTGACCTAACTCATCAGGTTCAGTCAGTGTAGCATTAAAACATTTACATTTACATTTATGCATTTGGCAGATGCTTTTATCCAAAGTGACTTACAGAGCACTTATTACAGGGACAATCCCCCCCGGAGCAACCTGGAGTTAAGTGTCTTACTCAAGGACACAATGGTGGTGGCTGTGTGGATCAAACCAGCAACCTTCTGATTACCAGTTATGTGCATTAGCCCACTACACCACCACCAAAGTGACTTACAGTGCACTTATTACAGGGACAATCCCCCCGGAGCAACCTGGAGTTAAGTGTCTTACTCAAGGACACAATGGTGGTGGCTGTGGGGATCAAACCAGCAACCTTCTGATTACCAGTTATGTGCATTAGCCCACTACACCACCACCAAAGTGACTTACAGTGCACTTATTACAGGGACAATCCCCCCGGAGCAACCTGGAGTTAAGTGTCTTACTCAAGGACACAATGGTGGTGGCTGTGGGGATCAAACCAGCAACCTTCTGATTACCAGTTATGTGCATTAGCCCACTACACCACCACCAATGTGACTTACAGTGCCCTTATTACAGGGACAATCCTCCCGGAGCAACCTGGAGTTAAGTGCCTTACTCAAGGACACAATGGTGGTGGCCGTGGGGTTCGAACCAGCAACCTTCTGATTACCAGCCCTGTGCTCTAGCCACTACGCCACCACCACTCCATTAAAAGAACATTGCGGAAAAGCTGAAAACGTGTCATGCAAAATATGCGTTTGAATGCAAAACGACATTTACACGCATCTTTCATTATCTGTATTGCACCGACCCCCTTTTCTTTGTATAAAAGAGAATAAAACAGGTGTACAACTCAAGGAAGGAGGTGAATGGAGCATTCTGGGAAAAAATGTCAACAAGAGTGCTATATACTTCATTGAGAGTGCAGATGAACAGCACGTGCAGGCATCTCACCGTCTTAACAGGAAATGACCTTTTATGGGATAAAAGAAGGAAAAAACATACAGAACTGTCAACGTGCCAGAGGAAGAGGTAACCTTAGCAACAAGTGGAAAAAGGGCATCAGCTAGAATGACTGATTAAGGATAACGGCAAGGGATTTGCGCATAATGTATTGATAAGTTTTGCTCTATTTTCGGGAACGTGGTATACATTTCTTTATTTCTTTAGACCTAATTACTGTAGACATTATGGCATTGTGCATACATGTACCCATCTGTGACAAGGAGGAGGGGCATGTATGTCATGTCAGGGGTTTCCCGGCCTGAGGGCAAATGAGGGAGGAGTGTGATGAGGAGGAGGGCGGGGCCAATCGGCCGAGGAGAGGGATAAATGCAGCCAGATGCGGCAGTTCGACACATGCAGCTGCCATGTGTGTGTTTATGTTTGTGTCTTCCGTTTGTTTTCATAAAAGTATGACTTTGATGCTTCAGCCAGTTCCTGCCTTCTCCTTGTTACACCATCTTTATACAAATTCTGTGTACAAAATTGGTGCTAGAAATCAAACTAACAAACAAACAAACATGAACTTCAACAAGAAAAAGTAGCCTAAGTAGCCAAAAACTTTATATCTGCTTTTACCTTAGGCAGTTCTCTAAAATATAAGCCATTGTTTACTTGTCTGTGAGCTTGCTTGTGTCAATGATCCAATGTTAATTCTTAGATGTCCAGAACAAAATGTGCCATCCGGAAGGAAAAGCATGCAAAATAAATCATCAAAAAATACGTTTTCAAACGTTTTCAACTAGTGATAATAAAATGTTTTATATAATCGTAAAGGGGAGGATCTCGTCTTTCTAACGACACCTAGATTGAGCTTGTAGTCCACTCAGAGGCCGAGATATTCAATGAAACAACAAGGGAGTTGCTTGAACTGAAAAATAGACTGAATGTCTATGGACGAGCACCTCTGTGAGGGATAAAATGCGTTAGAGCGCCACCTACATTTCACATCTGTGTATTGTGAAGGCATGTGATACTGTAGACCGTAACTAAGGTGGTGGGAAAGTCAGATAACTGATAAACAGTCCGAAAATTCTCATATTCTCTCTTTACTATGGCGGGCAAAGACAAAGCGTTCAAATAGCATAAAATCCCAGATTTAGTTTCGTTTAATTTCTCAAACCAAAATCCCAATAATAACCAGAAGAAATGTGTGGGTTTTTTTTTTTGTATAACACGGGAATTTTAAGTTTAAACAAGCTCAAAACACACAAGTGACTATTATTTTAAAATACTGAAAAAAATCAGAAACTATCGACATTGATTTTAACGATAACCGCTAGTTCCAAAAATCAACTATCGGCACCGATTTATCGGTAAAACCGATATATCAGTTTACCTCCAGTATATATGCTTTATAAAATATTACATTACAAAACAGCATTTTATTTGATGGAAGGCTAAAATGTGACAAAAATTATGAAAAGCTAATGCTAATTATAACTGATCAAATTAAAGTAGCAACTTAGAAGGTGCGCTGTATGATTAGCAGCATTAGCTTAGAGTGAACGTCCTTCATGTGTAAACAAAATGGACATTATAACATAAATATACCCATATTAATCAGAATCAAATCTAATTGGGAAATACTGAAGATATATACCTCAACTGAAATACATCATGGAGGAGGTCAAACGTGTTGCGAATGCCGTTTCGTGTTTTTAAACACGTTCCAGTGCTTCATCAACAAAGGTACTGTGCATCAGGTATTGATGAATGAATCATGTTGCTGGCTGAGGAGCTAAACAAAGACTTGTAGAATCTGGATGCTAATCAATGCATCTGATCAGACCTTTAGCCTGTGTGTGCTGTTCTAAAGCGCCTTTCTGGAGTCCTGTTGTTTCTTACAGCTCTGACTATTCAATTCAACGGCGTGCTGCAACCACGGAGGATCAATAAGCCGGCGGTCTCAGTTAAATCTCCAAACAAGCGTCGTGTATGTGAGCAAAAGTCTCAGTGCATTTCTCCAATCGCTAAAGTGGTAAAAGGGATCTTGATTGGCGTGACTGTGTGTGAGGTACACAGGTACACATTCACTATTACACTATTACAATTATCTCTGTTTCTCCATCTTACCCTCTTTGTTCCATGAGTCGGATAATGTGAAGCAACCGTGGCATTACAGGAGAACAACGGAGAGGAACGAGGAGGGAAAAGAGGTGAGACAATTTGATTATCGCACTCCAATCAAACACAATTATGGGAGGTCATCCAGAACACTTGCACAGCAATCTAATGGGACCTTTTCACGCATATACCGCGGTCGGCCCGCGTGTTCGGGGGCATATCGGACCACACAGACACATTCCACATATTCCAGGATTAGCCGGTGCTGCAGGCAAAACGATGCGTCAATTAATCACCGCTTAATATGAAAAAATACTTGAATGCTTAATTAATACACACCGTCCAATTTAGAGAGCGGAATGGATCAATTTCAGGATTGTCCATTCGCTTCTTAAACGTGTGACGAAAAGAAAGAATGGAGAGAGAATAAAAGAGAGAGAACCTAGTGAGCTGCCTTGGCGTCTACGGACTACATAGGCAGCTGATCAAGTAACCGAACCTCATGAGGGTCAATAAATATAGCGCCTGTGGAAGTAGCACATCTGCCACCGGACATCCTTTTTTGAGTTACTTAAAATAAGTAATCCATTACAAATTACTAGTTACTTCTCCCAAAATGTAATCAGATTACTTTGATGATTACTTCATCTAAAAAGTAATCTCACTACTAATCATTTTACTTAAGTTACTTTCTAAATCACTTTTCCTAGAGATTTTGGTTTTCCACTCGTATTAGAAACGTTTATATTTCCTCGTTCATTGTCACACACCCTTCAGCTGTTACTGAAACGTAAACAGACATATTTTAAACGTATTACACATATTGCTTTAGTGACAGTAATGTACTTAAGTAGTTACTTTCATTGAAAGACAGTCACTGTAATCTGATTACAAGAATTTAAAAGGTAACATGTTACATTACTTTTCTTACTTAAAAGTAACACGATTACGGTAACTAATTACTATATGACGTAAATGCGCAAAGACGGATGGCGGAAGCCTGAAATTCCCGTCAAATCGAACTTGGCTGCTCTGAATGGAGAATCATCACCATTTTGTCTGTTCTACACTTCAAACAAGACCAAAATGTCCAATTTTTTCAAAAGCTACATCCACCAGATTTGGCACAGACCGTCAGAATGTTCTGACACAGGTTGCTGTCACTTTTCGAACTGATCCGACTTACAATTGTTCTGTAACATATGATCAAACTAAAAATAAAATCCCATAGACTTACATTGACGGAATGTTCAAACAGGCCAAAGAATGTTGGTGATTTCAAATTCAAACTGCCAAACATTTCAAATGTAACCACGACGATTTGGAACGTTCGACACGAACATTCTAAACCATTTATTTGTGTTGTTGGCTGTAGTGCCACAATGGACGCTTCATCATTGATTATAACGGGCTTTTGTCGTGACATCCGCTGTAGACGGGGTGTTAGGCCACGTTCACACTAGTATGTTTTTGTTTGAAAACGCATCTCTCTCTCTCTCTCTACGTTTTGGCCTTCCGATGGCATTTTTGACAGCAAAAATGTAGCTTTTTGGGAAGACGGAAATAGCTGAAAACAATCAAGATGGTGGTCCATATTGTAGCGGTGTCACTGTGCCTTTTATTCACTTTGAGAGCATTGCTAAAGATAAATGTTACTTTGTACAACCTTCACGATGCGTTCCTTCATAGGCGACGAAACACGAGGAGTACATTTACAAGCATTTGGAGGACACTTTTATCCAAAGTGACTTACAGTGCACTTATTACAGGGACAATCCCCCCGGAGCAACCTGGAGTTTTAGTGTCTTACTCAAGAACACAATGGTGGTGACTGTGGGGGTCGAACCAGCAACCTTCTGATGACCAGTTCTGTGTTATAGCCCACAATGGAACCACTACCCCAGCCCTAGCCCTTAGGCGGACTGGCCATCAGGAGAACCAGACTTTTCCCCAAAATGGGCCGAATGGGTCGCGATAAGCTGAAATGGGCCACTGCGTTATGCAGAACGGGCTAAAAAACGGCACCGCGATACGCCGAAGTGGCAGCGATATGCAGAAAAGGACAGTTGCTATGTAAAATCCCGGGCCGATTTCTCTTCCCAGTCCGCCCCTGATCCCGGTAGTGTAGTGTGGATGGAGAGTGTTTTCCAAAATGCATCCTGGTTATTGTGGACGTAGCCTTAAGCTGCTAAGTTGG
>JAVLUX010000186.1:22992500-23035000 GCA_032164185.1 Moxostoma hubbsi
GCCTTTATTAGTGTCCTGATCGCTGTCCGCCTGGTCGCTGTCTCCGTGCCCGCTGTCTCTGAGACTGGCTCGCTCCGGATCTTTGAATGTGGAGCTGCTACAAAACGAAAAACAAGACGAGAACGATCAAACAAATAAACTAAATACGGAGCCCGTTCATAGACGTGTGGCTTTCAGTTCCTATCTTATCGGAGCTGGACTTTGGTGAGATGAAAAGGAAGAGGACAGATGAGAAAGATGTTAAATAGTCCTTACCTTTGAACAAACTGCTGCCTGTTTCCCATGTAATTGGGCTCAACAGGAAAACTGTCTGTCTGTGAAAGAAAAAGGAAAAGTGTTTACTTGTCTTGTGCCATGCTGAAATGTGTCCTGGTGTGCAACAGAATCTCCTGGTGAAAGAAATTGATTATTTATTCATAAAAATAGGGGTGGAGGAGGGAGAAACAGGGAAGCATGGGGGGCTTTAATCCTTAGATTTGTGCATTTTAATTAGTCAAGGAAACGTGCTAATTAAACACCCAAAACACTCAATTGCACATTTGTGAACTTAATGGCCTGTTAGATACAAATCAGAGTGGAGGAGAAAGGCGGAAAGGGAATGAAGAGGAGGAAACGTGTAAATGTGTAAGAAAATAGGAGGTTGAGATAATGACATCCTCACCCACACATACATAATCTTCTATATCAACCTGGGAAGTCACATTCACAACTATTGTTCATTATATACGCTTATTTTAATTACTATAAACAAACTCTAACACTTAAATAAAGCAAGCCACCAGAGGCCATGGGTTACCACAAATTGACCACCCGTAAGGGATGTGAAGCACGACTCAAAGCAGAAGCAACAACAATGTGGTTAAAGACACCAATGTTCAATAAATACTTGCGTTGTTATTATGGACGCACTGCTACAAATTTAGAACGTCCAAAAAAAAAACAAACAAAAAAAAACTTTCCAAATGTGCTCTTTTGAGCAATATTAGTTATATTGCTAACATGTTTTAGCATATAACTAGGCTTTGCTATAATGTTTTAGCATGTAACTAGGCATTGCTAGCATATTGCTAGCATGTTTTAGCATATAACTAGGCTTTGCTAGAATGTTTTAGCATGTAACTAGGCATTGCTAGCATATTGCTAAATTTTTTTATCATATAGCTAGGCTTTGCTAACATGTAACTAGGTTTTGTTAGCATATTGCTAGCATGTTTAGCATGCAGTTAGAAATTGCTAGCATATTGGTAACATGTTTTAAAATATAGCTAGGCATTTTTAGCATGTTTTAGCATGTAAATAGGCATTGATAGCATATTGCTAGCATGTTTTAGCATGCACTTAGGCATTGCTAGCATATTGCTAACATGTTTTAGCATGTACTTAGGCATTGCTAGCATATTGCTAACATGTTTTAGCATATAACTAGGCTTTGCTAGAATGTTTTAGCATGTAACTAGGCATGGCTAGCATATTGCTAGCATGTTTTAACATGTACTTAGACATTGGAAGCATATTGCTAACATTTTTAGCATATAGCTAGGCTTTGCTAACATGTTTTAACATATAACTAGGTTTTGTTAGCATATTGCTAACATGTTTAGCATGCAGTTAGAAATTGCTAGCATATTGGTAACACGTTTTAAAATATAGCTAGGCATTGTTAGCATGTTTTAGCATGTAACTAGGCATTGCTATAGCATATTGCTCACATGTTTTGGCATATATCTAATAAATAAATAAATAAAAATTAAGATTTGGTGCATAATGCTGGAATTTTAACAATAAACAAGCCCTGAATACACGTTATTTGGGGACTCTTATTTTGAAATGATGGAGGATCGGCTCTGTTACAATGCTCTATAATTAAGTATTTACAATTTTTTTTATTATTTTTATTTTATTTTTTTTTATTATTTTTTTTATTTTTTTTGTCCCTATTTTCACCAGAACAAGGATTTTAAATATCACCAGCTAAGTGTTTTCATTATTATTCAGAAGAAAGTTGGAGACATGATGTATGAGGGCACGTTTCTATATAGTCGCATTGTTCTTTGCATGCTCTCGCTTCAATTTAAAACACTTGATTTATCTAATCAACATAACCAAATATGCATTGAAGTGAGGATGAAAATATGGACCGTGATCAGTCTGTGGCGGCATCAAAATTCCGTCTGACCAGAGGAGGGGTGTCTGTGAGTGGGGGGCACATAGGGGGGCCAGGCGCTGCCCCATTGGGACCCCCTCTAAAACCGCCACTGCTCTAGTTTCACTAGATCTAGCAGTTTAAAGCTTACAAACTTCCACTCTGCTGCCATTGTCACTAGTGGTCAACCGATTTAGGATTTTCAATGGTCAGACATGAAATGATGACTTATAGGCATATTTTATGCAGTATTTACCTAAAAGTATAACCGCAAAATGGCCAAATATCTCAGATGAATCGCCTCGCCGATATATCGGTCTATATCTAATTTTCACCCAATCAAAAGTCATTCCACACAATAAATATTTTCTTTCACACACAGAGTTGTAGGTTAATTTTGTGACGGCTTTGTCAGCCCCCTTTTGATTGACAGGTGATAATCTGCCTCGATCATCAGCTGTTTTTAAACAATCAGCCAACGTCCAATCAGACCTAGAAACATGTAAACAATGCCTAGTTAAATGCTAAAACATGCTAGCAAAGCCTAGATATATGCCAAAACATGTGAGCAATATGCTAGCAATGCCTAAGTACATGCTAAAACATGCTAGCAATATGCTAGCAATGCCAAAGTACATGTTAAAACATGCCAGCAATATGCTAACAAAACCTAGTTATATGTTAAAACATGCTAGCAAACCCTAGCTATATGCTAAAAAATGTTAGCAACATGCTAACAATGCATAAGTACATGCTAAAACATGTTAGCAATATGCTAACAATGCCTAGTTACATGTTAAAACATTCTAACAAAGACTAGTTATATGCTAAAACATGTTAGCAATATGCTAACAATGCCTAACCACATTCTAAAACATGCTAACAAGGCCTATGTATATGCTAAAAATGTTAGCAATATGTTAGCAATGTCTTACCACATGATAAAACATGCTAGCAAAGCCTAGCTATATGTTAAAACATGTTAGCAACATGATAGTATTGTCTAACTACATGATAAAACATGCTAGCAAAGCCTAGCTATATGATAAAATATGCTAGCAACATGCTAACATTGCCTAACTACATGCTTAAATATGCTAGCAATACGCAAGCAATGCCTAGTTACTTAATATGCATGCTAGCAAGGCTAGCTATATGCTAAAACATGTTAGCAAGAAGCTAGCATTGCCTAGCTACATATCGGTCTGTCTGTAAAACTTGAAGCTTTTAAACTTTTTAAACTTTCAGGCGAGGCTATTTCAAGCCAACATAAAGCTGGTCTACAACCTTTTCAATCTGGTTAAAAATAACCACGGTGAAAGGTTTGTTTACTAAGTAATGAAGATCTTTAGGCTAATTGAAGGATACACCTCACTTGCTGCATTAATATTGAATTATTTTCCATTTATTCATTTAGAAGATGCTTTTATCCACTGTGATCTGATACAACTGCGCCGTTATCTGCCTCGAATGTGGCTCTTTGTACACACTTTTTGGCATTGCATATATGATTTAGGAAACTGTAAAGCCTGAAAACAAATAAAAGTCCTTTTAAGAAGTGTCTACAGTCTTATAAGCAAGTTTATTTCAGCCCAGAAGACTTGACTGAGTGCATCAATCATCGTTCCAAAAACCCAAAGAATGAGCAGAGTAATAACGAGTACTTAATCGAGTATGCTTTGTCTATAGCCCCATTCCGACCCCCCTCCTAGGGGTTTCAATTACTCAATGTTACATCAATGTTGCCTGCAAGACGTGTTTGTGCTCCAACTCAATACGGAGTGGTCCAGACAATATTGACACGACTAAACATGAGACCGAGAGAGACTAATGCACTGCTTCATTTCTCATTTTCAACCACTCGCCCCTCCCATTCATACTCTCTCTCTCTCTCTCTCTCTCTCTCTCTCATCGCCATCATAAAACCTCTCAGACATCTTGATGGTACAGTAATGCAGTGCAGAAACTTTCTTTATTGCTAACATACGCTTTAATGCCTGACATTAACACATGCATTTGCCATATAAAGTGTAATCGCACCTGTTGTTTCAAAGGCATTTGAAAGATACGAGCAGCGCAGATTTGTGTCTTTAAGATAAAAAGAAGTGCAATATAATCAAAGACTGATCCCAGAGTTTATCTTTTCAATTTTCTTTCCGCCTCTGAAACCTTACACTATAAAAATTATCTATTTTCCGGAGGTAGATATAGTATATTTTCTGCAACGCGCTGTTGGACTTCTAAAGCAGATATGGTGCGGTGATGTCACTGACAGCTGAAATGATGAAATGAGATGGTAAAGTCACAGCAGGAAGGATTGTATGAAAGGTCAGGTAGGCTTTCTATACCCTCATGACCTTTATGTGTCTTTGTTGGGACTCTCTATCGTGGTACGGAGCCCGTCTTTCAACCCCCGCTGTAGATAAAAAGTACAGATGCCACAGCCGAATCAAAGGCTGCATCACAGACCGCTGGCGATTGGAAATCGTTATAACTGAAGTCGCAACTGCTGCACGTCTTTTGAAATACTGGGTGAACATGGCAATCTCTGTGTTATTTTGACTTCTGTACCTTCATTTCCAAAGAAAAGGGTATTTTAAAATGTCTTTACCACTGGGAGCAGAGGTCAAATCACTTTTATTTGACAAGTTGTTGTATGTAGCTGCTGCATTTTTGAAGCTAAAAAAATAATCCTATGGTGTTACACATTTGTGTTATGCAAACAGATCACAATACAAGTAATTTTTACACTATAAAAATGCCCCTTAGGTGGCGATATGCACTAATGCACTGATACAAGAATGTGTATCAGCAAAAAAACGGAAAGTACTGTGAAAGTGAAAGTGAAAGTGGAGATTTACAGTACAAAAAGGACTTAAATATAAAGATCTGTTTCTCTTATGGATTACTTTTGTGCTGCCTTTATGTGCTTTTTGAACTTTCAAAGTTCTGGCCACCGTTCACTTGCATTATATGGACCTACAGAGATAATACTGCATATTCTTCTTAAAATCTTTTATCTTTAATGAAAGAAAGCAAGCCGCGTCAGGCAAATTCAATTCAGTCAGGCATATGAAATGTTAAAAATAGCTTTTAAATTCAATGCTAAATTACTACAATGACCAATTTTATACTTGGAAAGTGCAAAGACTAGTTTGAAAGCTTAATGATGCATGTAGACATTATGACCAAAACTGACAAATTGGAAGTGTTCCTTTTTTATTAAAAATTTAATAAAAACAAATTGCACTGTACATATTATTGCAATCAGTAAAAACATCAATCTCATAAAATAGTCATGTGTCACATGTTGTTGGAAAGCTCTTAAAGAGTAAAATACACCCAGACTATTTGTTTTACTCACAGACAAAAATATAACGAGTAACAGCTAAACATATGTCTTTGACAATTATATTTGTGTTGCTTATATGCCACATTTTCGCTTATAACGTCACTAAAATAATCGTAACATAAAATATCACATATCATCATTACTTAGAGGAGGTGATTATCTTTCATTCGAGTCCACTCACAAGATAATCAGATGTATAGATCATTAGATAATCCACATGAAGCACAATGTTACATATGGCCACCAGGAGATGGCGCCAAATACATGACACAGACTCAATGATGACTCAAATGACACAGAATGAAACTCATTCTGTGAAATCTCATGACTAAAATCATGTCTGCATGCTATGCAAACCTTTAGTCATTGTTGTGTTTGCATGTGCAATTAGTTCTTATGTACAATTATTATCTTTTATTTGTTTGGAGACGTTTTTGGAAACTGTGATTAATAAGTTTTGCAATGCTAAACTTTTAGATTGCTATGTTGTAGCAACACCAAATGTTTCTCAGATACAGTTGACATGATTGGGAAGAAAACAAAAGCATTTTGAGCCAATTTATTTACAAGACTCAATCTATTAATAACATAATGACAAGGGTGTCAGTGTGGAGGATGATGGTTAATTTTGACAGTAGTGTCCATTTGCCCTTGGCAGCTACAGGAAGCACTACACACTTTCACAGGGACACGGCCTCCACATGTCTACATTTTAAAAAGCTGATAAGAGCACTTTCCGGGGAAGTGTTTTACAACATCCTGACTGTATGCAAACTCCATCTCGAGAGAATGTCTGAGCGACAGAAACGATAGTGGCAGTCTAAATACAGATTCGTGAAGCTTTTCTGAGATTACGCAGCTTGAGTGGGCACGCTGGCCGCGGCGACATTAGGTCATGCACGACTCATGCAAGATGTTCCTTATTTACCCACATTTCCTTCATCTATCATCATATCACGCCAGCGGTGTCCTCTTTTAAAAACAAAACAAGCTATATATTACCTTAAAATTCAAATTCTGTCATTATCTGTCGACAAACATCTTCTTTTGGTGTTTGCATTGACATGAGGGAGGAACTATCCTTTCAACTTTACCATAAACATAAAACACAGCACAACTTGCAGGCTGACAGCCGGTGGGTGCATGCTCATTTCACTCGTGTTGCTCTTCTATAAATAAATGCTTTGCTTTGGCTCATACAAGCTAATAAAAAGTGCATTACACTACCAAGGAACAGACGTTCTCCTGACAATTATCACACGGCCATTTTTAACGCAAGTCCTGCTTTTAACGAGACACTGAGTTTATAAATAATGCTGTGCCGTTTTCATATCCAGACCAGCTGTTAAATGCTACAGGCTAGCAGACAGCTAATGACCAACACTACTTAAACTCATGCTTGTTTTAATTGAGTGTTTAAAGCCACAACTCCTAATTGAGGGCACAGCCGCACCATTTGCGGTACAGCATCAATCGAGTTCTGTGAGTGTAAACAAAATGCTTTGCGGCAGCAAACATAAAACATGCTAACAAAGCCTAGTTATATGTTAAAACATGTTAGCAACATGATAGTATTGTCTAACTACATGATAAAACATGCTAACAAAGCCTAGTCATATGTTAAAACATGTTAGCAACATGATAGTATTGTCTAACTACATGATAAAACATGTTAGCAAAGCCTAGCTATATGTTAAAACATGTTAGCAACATGATAGTATTGTCTAACTACATGATAAAACATGCTAACAAAGCCTAGCTATATGTTAAAACATGTTAGCAACATGATAGTATTGTCTAACTACATGATAAAACATGCTAACAAAGCCTAGCTATATGTTAAAACATGTTAGCAACATGATGGTATTGTCTAACTACATGATAAAACATGCTAACAAAGCCTAGCTATATGTTAAAACATGTTAGCAACATGATAGTATTGTCTAACTACATGATAAAACATGCTAACAAAGCCTAGCTATATATTAAAACATGTTAGCAACATGATAGTATTGTCTAACTACATGATAAAACATGCTAACAAAGCCTAGTTATATGTTAAAACATGTTAGCAACATGATAGTATTGTCTAACTACATGATAAAACATGCTAACAAAGCCTAGCTATATGTTAAAACATGTTAGCAACATGTTAGCAACATGTATTGTCTAACTACATGATAAAACATGCTAACAAAGCCTAGTTATATGTTAAAACATGTTAGCAACATGATAGTATTGTCTAACTACATGATAAAACATGCTAACAAAGCCTAGCTATATGTTAAAACATGTTAGCAACATGATAGTATTGTCTAACTACATGATAAAACATGTTAGCAAAGCCTAGCTATATGTTAAAACATGTTAGCAACATGATAGTATTGTCTAACTACATGATAAAACATGCTAACAAAGCTTAGCTATATGTTAAAACATGTTAGCAACATGATAGTATTGTCTAACTACATGATAAAACATGTTAGCAAAGCTTAGCTATATGATAAAATATGCTAGCAACATGCTAGCATTGCCTAGCTACATATCTGTCATATCAGACTTTTGTTCTGGAGTCATTAGCAAAAATGAATAGTAGTTTAGAATCTGCATGACTAATTTCTGGGCAATATTCATCCTTAAATGTGCTGTAAGTGATTTGAAATGGCTAACATCAACCACACACCCTAACTGTATTCCAATTCATAGGGTGCCTATGCAGTGTTCAATGCTCCCTACTCACTGAACACGGGATATCTGTTGACATCTGATATCTTCTAGATATATACATTTACAGTAATACATAATACATCCACTTGCATTTGTATAGAATGAATATGAATATATATATATATATATATATATATATATATATATATATATATATATATATATATATATTCAGATATCCCATTGTCAGTGAGTAGGGAGCAGTGAACACTATGTAGGTACCAAAAAATGTACTTTTTTAATATTTTTCTTATTTGACATTACATATTTATGGATGTAGATAAAGTGGCTCTGAAAACTGCTTGTTCCTCATCATCAATCTGAGAAAAATGTCAAAAGTTATAACATTACAAATATAATTGATCATAGTGTCCAAAAACGTCTCCAAACAAATAAAAGATAATAATTGTACATAAGAACTAATTACACATGCAAACACAACAATGACTAAAGGTTTGCATAGCATGCAGACATGATTTTAGTCATGAGATTTCACAGAATGAGTTTCATTCTGTGTCATTTGAGTCATCATTGAGTCTGTGTCATGTATTTGGCGCCATCTCCTGGTGGTCATATGTAACAATATGCTTCATGTGGATTATTTAATGATCTATACATCTGATTATCTTGTGTGTGGACTGTTTCAAAGATAATCATCACATTTAGTTTCATTCTGTGTCATTTGAGTCATCATTGAGTCATCATTGTGGATTATCTAATGATCTATACATCTGATTATCTTGATTGTGGACTCGTTTGAAAGATAATCACAGACTCTAAATAATGATATGTGATATTTTATGTTACGGTTATTTTTCATGAATTTAAAGCGAAAACGTGGCATATAAGCAACACCAACATAACTGTCAAAGATATACTAGATTAGCTGTTACTCGCTATATTTGTGTCTGTGAGTAAAACAAATAGTATGTTTGTTTTCTACTCTTTGAGAGCTTTCCAACAACATATGACACATGGATATTTGATCGGTTTGATAAACTCAATATTCTGTGTGACGCTGGCACCAGGGGTGTGTGACGTTGGCACCAGGGCACCGTGCTAAGGGCTGGTTTTAGGGCAACGCTGTGGGGCTGTTAGCCAGATGGTGGGAATGCATATAGATTTTGGACTTGCGGCTCAAGGTCCGAGGCTATTGGCCCCCCGGCTGGTCAGTTGATAGCCCTGCCAGTTTGCACTGGCATACCCACTCTTCAACATCAGTAGCAGTAAATGTGAATCTTGTGAGAATTTTGCAGAACAACATGTAATATCACAATAAGTAAATAGTATTGTGTGTATTTTAATGTTAGTGCATAAGAGTTAAAGACACCTACTATAAAGTTGGACCAAGTCATGTATTCATTGAGTAAACTGAGTAGATGTTGGTTGGCACTGTTTACAACTAAAGGATATTGACTGAACTGTAAGTTTAATGATGAAGTGTCTTTGAAGTCCATCCCGAATTGACTGCGGAAGTACGTCTGAGGTGAAGTAAGCTGAATAAAAATGCCTAAAACTCCTTTTGTTCGCTTTGCTTGACCATTTATTTCAGCCAAACATCATACTCTGATTCGGTCCAATTAAAGACCCTAACCTCATCCACACACCATCCTCAAAGAGTTCCCTCAAACTCCCATTCTGAGGAGAAGCGACACAAGTAGACTGTATTTGTACGTGTGAGTGTGTGTGTGAGAGAGAGAAAGACACTCTCTCAAGAGAGAGGCAAAAAATGGATAGTCTATTTCAGCGAATCCTCAGTAAAGTCTCCGGAGTGTTCTCACATTGACCAGCCCGATGCCTCATTTCAATAGAGACAAATGAACAAAAGACAAGTGAACCTCTGTGTGCAGTGTGTGACTGTGTGTGTGTGTATATACGTGTGTTTACAGGACCAACAGAATGAGAGATATAGAGGGTGGGGAAAGATGCCATGAGGGAAAGGAAGGGACGCTTATGCAGCATGGATGCCCTTCTGCATTCCCAACGTCATTGGAGCTCTCCGAGTGCCAGATACGTGTCCTCTGCTATCTGACAACACAAACGCATGACTTGCAATAGAACGAAGACAAATCGGCCATTTTTCACCTTATACAAAAGAGCATTTTACTTTGGGATCTTCACAAATTGGGAGTATATTTAGCATAGGTTCAAGGGAAAGCATTTGGGTTGGGACGAGAACCCATGAGGTGCCTTGACAAGGTTTATCCTACACAAACGCACTTTATAAACCATTATAAAAACTTTACACTGGTCCGTCCCAATTTTGGGCTCTAAAGAGCCATCTGATATGACGGTCTATGGAGAATCAAAGGGCAAATGGGGGTTGTTGTCGTGTGTTTGTTTGGCTGTTTGAACACGAGGCTCCTGGGTGGAACAGCATTTGTAAAATGTCCACAATAAAGCTTCATAAACAAAGACCGATCAATGTTTACAACTACATAACAAACAAGAGCGGAACAAGTTATCCCTGAGCGTACTGCACTGAATCAAATGAATCTGAGGATAATCAGAGTCTCGTACTTGCTCTGTACTCATTACACAGAGAGAGACGGAGAACGGCATCCTCGACGGCACTAGCAGTGATCAGGTCATTTCTCTGGTGCATTACCAAGTGATCAAATTCAATTAGGCGGTCATGTGTTTTCCTGTGGTTACTGAGCCAGTAACTGATCAGTCGTCTAGCCTTAACGAAGCAAATGCCATCGACGCTCATTTCCTGCTTCCAGCCTCAGACCCCCAGTTAAAAGTTTTGAAAAATTAATTGCTTCCTTTGAAATTAATGCCACATGACTCTAGACGTTTGCAGTCAGAGTTCTATTCGTCCAGATTAATTACGTGGAGCCGTATCGGCACCGCAGGTCATCCGTTTTATCTAAGCCTTGATTTGACAGGAACCTTTTAAATATAATAGCGGAGATATCTGTGTTCCTGTTGTTTTAAAAGCACTGATGTGCACGGGTCAGGCTGGAAAAAATCGTCTGATCTGTGTGTATCTAATACGTCCGTGTAAGATAAGTGAGACTGTCCTAAAACGATCCCAGCCAGGGGAGAAGCAGCTAGTTACATGTACCCCAAATCCACCCAAAATGTCCCTGCAATTTGACAAAGTGACTTGCAGTTATTTCATAATCAATTCATCTTTGAAAAATGCACATTTTACTTTCCTGTGTAATATTAAAAAAAATATATATTAAAAAAAATATATAATTTATACATCAAATTATATATAAATATATAGAATGCTACACATTGTGTAAAAAATGTTTACTATAGAAATTGCTTTTTTATATATAAAAAACACCCTGTCTATCTATCTGTCTGTCTGTCTATCTATCTATCTATCTTATCTGTCTGTCTGTCTATGTATCTGTCTGTCTGTCTATGTATCTGTCAGTCTGTCTATGTATCTGTCTGTCTGTCTATGTATCTGTCAGTCTACCCGCCCGCCCATCCATCCGTCTGTCTGTCAATCTCTCTCTATCTCTGTCTGTCTGTCTTTCTATCTATCTATATGTTTGTCTGTCTGTCTATCTATATTTTTGTCTGTCTGTCTATCTATCTATATGTTTGTCTGTCTATCTATCTGTCTGTCTATCTATATTTTTGTCTGTCTGTCTGTCTATCTATCTATATGTTTGTCTGTCTGTCTGTATATCTGTCTGTCTGTCTGTCTGTCTATCTATCTATCTATATGTTTGTCTGTCTGTGTCTATATGTTTGTCTGTCTGTCTATCTATCTTTTTGTCTGTCTGTCTATATGTTTGTCTGTCTGTCTGTCTTTCTGTCTGTCTGTCTATATGTTTGTCTCTGTCTTTCTGTCTGTCTATATGTCTGTCTGTCTGTCTGTCTATATGTTTGTCTGTCTGTCTGTCTGTCTATCGATCTATGTCTATTTTTCGCGAGTTTCATAATGCAACACACTTTTCACTTGGCTGTGAAGTGATGTCACTGATGGGGCTTCTCCGTGCTATCTGCAAATATCCAACTAATCGATAATGAAATTTGTTGTTGATGTTTTTCATTATTGATAATTATTTATTTTATCAATTAGTTGTTGCAGACCTACTAGCAATATGCTAATAACACTTAGCTACATGCTGAAACATGCTAGAAGCGACTAGTTACATGCAAAAAATGCTAGCAATGCCAATCTTCATGCTAAACATGCTAACAACATGCTAGTGGCATCTAGCTACATGCTAAACATGCTAAAAAATGTTAACAACTCCTAGATACATCTTAAAACATACTAACACCACCTAACTACATGTTGAAACATGCTAGCAATGCCTAGCTGCATGCTAAAATATGCTAATACCATGCTAACAATGCTTATCTTCATGCTAAAGCATTCTAACAATATATTAGTAACATCTAGCTACATGCTAAAATACTAGCAACACCTAACTACATGCTAGCAACACCTATATACATCTTAAAACATACTCGAAACATGCTTGTAGCTAGCAATGACTAGCTGCATGATAAAACATGCTAGCAATGACTAGCTACATGCTAAACATGCAAGCAACACATAATTACATGCTAAAACATGCTATCAACACCTAACAACATACTGAAACATGCTAGCAATAATATGCTACATACTAAGTCATGCTAGCACCATGCTAGCAATGCCTAGCTTCATGTTAAAGCGTATTAGAAATATGCTACTAACATCTAGCTACATGCTAAAATTTTTTAAAACCTGCTAACAAGACCTAGCTATATGCAAAAAAATGCTATCAATGCCTAACAATGCGATTAGAAGGCTTAGCTACATGTTACAACATGTTATCTTTCAATCTTCCAGCCTTTCAATCTATCTGACAGACAAAAGGGCTTTTTAAACCTTCAAACATTTAAAAGTTCTTGAACGTACAGGCCAGGCTTTTTCAAGCCATCCTCAAAGTTTGTCTACAACCTTTTCAATCTAGTCATTTTTGCTTGATATTCCAATAAACTATTATTTTACAAAATGCGTTTAGGGGTTTTCAAAATGAAACAGACCAAAACTAATCCCTAATAGCACCCAGACATCTATTTGATGTGTGCGTTTACATCTGGAAGACATATTTTTTAGGTTGTTTGCTCATCTGCAATACTTCTTTAAGATGTCTTTGGGGCGTTTTTTATTTAGAACGTTTGTAAATCTGATCATTGTAAAACGTTTAGGAGATTTTAATTAAAATGCAATGCTTTCCAGATGAAAAGATCTAAAACAATCATATCGGAGACGTACATGTGCCATCTGGGATACTAACTCCTCATAGAGATTTCAAGATAAACCCATCAAACTTGGCACACACCTTCAAAATGTTCTGGAATAGTGCACTATTTCTTTTCCAACTAAGTGGATTTACGGTTTTCACACAGCGAAAGATATATCAATCTATCCACGGGAGTAGAGTTGTGCATACTCAGAGTCGAACCCATGAGTTTGGAGTTGCAAGCACCATGTAGAGCGAAAGGAACTAGTTTTATATTATGAGTTTCTCCAACTTCAGACATGACTATATCTTTGATCCTAGCCTCCACATGGAAATGCATGGAAAAAGATGCGTCTTTCCCAAAGAACATTGTCCAAATTAGGCTAAAATCGGATGCCACATTGTGCACCAAGTACACAAAATCCTTTCTCAGAGCAATTACAGCGATTTTCAATTTCATCGCTCATCGCAACTACAGATCAGAGCCACAAAAGAAGCTCTTATGCATATTTAAGCCACATAGTATATCTCTGTGGCAATAACTGCATCGTGTCACCATTTCTTTTCACAAATCCAGATTTTCAAAAATGAAGAGAGGGAGATTACAGTAATCCCGAGAGGGATTATAAGCGCTTCGGGGCAGTCAGCCTCTATCAACCGCCAGTGTCCAGCTAACACGGATACAGTCACTGGCAACTGTCATACAGACCAGATAAGACCCAATTTCCTCTATGGACAAAGCTAAACATAATCCTATAACTAAGTTCTTAAACAATAAATACTGAACATCATAGGTTGTCCTTTCACAGTTCAAGTAGACTGAGAAAACTTGTTATTAACATCTGTCTCTGTAAATGTGCTTTTGTGATAATGTATGAAAACAAAATTGCACTGTACACATTATTGCAAATAGTAAAAACATCAAACTGAGTAAACAGACATGCGTTATATGTTGTTGGAAAGTTCTCAAAGAGTACATTATAATATATACAGCGTAATAGCGAAGTATATGTCTTTGACAATTATGTTGATGTTGCATAAATGCTGCACTTTTGTTTATTTTATGCTCCGTTTATATTTCCTGAAATGATAAATCACATATCATTAGTTAGAGGAGGTGATTATCTTTCAAACAAGCCCACACACTAGATAATCAGATGTATAGATCATTAGATAATCCACAATCCACATCCTCAATGATGCCTCGAAGGACACAGAATGAAACTCGTCAGTACTCATCATGTTTGTAATGCTATAACTTTTGATTGCTTTGTCGTATAAATACAAAATTGGACTCAGATACAGTTGGCATTATTGGGAACAAAATAAAAGCAATTTTTCTGAGCCACCTTATTTACACCGATCAGCCACAACATTAAAACCACCCACCTAGTATTCTGTAGGTCTCCCTTATGCCGGCAAAACATGACATTAACTTTACACAGATGCGGTTAGAAGTCATTTTATCACAGTAAAATCATGTTAACACACATATTGTTTATGTCTTGTGTCTATACTTTTGAAACAGTGAATATTTTAACATTTACAGATTAAACCCCATTGACTTCCATTGTAAGTGTGTCACTGTAACACACATTTGTGCTTTTTTTTTGTTAGTTTTTTAAATAAAAGGAGGGACGGTGTAAAAATTATTTCTGTGGTAATCAATACTATGCCACAAATCCTGTCCATTGATCTTAACTTGCATTGAACCCAGAATATTCATTTAAATAGTCGGCTTGATGCCAAGTCCATCCCTGGTGGTTTCTAAGATCTCAAACATGACACTTGAGTTAATTTATGTATATCAGAAATAGAAACATGCCCCAATGGAATGTGCACTAATTAAAGGAATATTTCACCAAAAAAAATGGCAGTTCTCTCCTCATTTACTCACCCTTATGCCAACTCAGAACCATTTTTGGGAAAACAGTTTCTATTAGAGTGCGTTTGAGCATTTGACACCCAGTTGAACATGTGTTTCTAAACCAAAGTGGAGCAGAATGGGTGTCGAAAGTCAACGAAGTAGAGCTTTGGATATGTCAAGCACACTTCTGCTTCAGCGGACGTAAAGACAAACCAACACAAGAGCTGAAAATCTGCTCTCTCTTATGGGATAATTTCACCCGTTGGGTTCACGGCTGGAGCAGTGCTGGTCGGAGTGCACAGTGTGTTTAATCAGCGCGGCTTCACGCAGGTTTCACAGCAACGGCACGCTTCTCTCTGTCGCAAAATTTAGCGCCATGTAATTGATTTGTTAATCGTCCGAGGTCGCTCCTCAGAGCCTAGAGCCTCAGAACACAACAGACTGTCAGTGGATTCCTCCTGATTCTCCTCCGCTGGTGGTCCAAACCTCCCCGGGAACACTTTGCGGATGAGCACAAAGCTTTTAGAGCGCTTCAAAATAAAAAAAAACATTCCCAGACGAGCGGCTGCTCTGCTCCACAACGGCCGCTCAGACTCACAAACATCAGGAATACATCAGCAAGCCAAAAGCATGGCATAAAAAATACAAACGTTTCACCAACGAGGCTTCTCAAAGAGTTTGACCTCTAGTCCGGTCTATATATTATACATGGCAATGAGGAACGGAGGGAGAGGAAGAATGTAAGGTGGAGTTGGAGGATGAAAATCAATGCACACAACTCTGCATGACACGGAAAACCGGACCCTACAAACGGCAAACTTTTACAGTGCAACCAGCACAAGTCGCTGGAGCCTCCGTTATTGCTTTTTCCATTTTAAGCAACGCCGGCCCTTTGAAAACTTTAAGCCGAAACCACAAAACACATCCACTAGACGTCGGCCCAGATATCGGCCCTATCTGCTCCCCGTTAAAAGGCCCAAGCTGGGAACTTAAATGGAGCTGTGGTCGGGGTTCTCCGGGCCTCGACGTGGGAGATTAAATTAGCGCCGGATAAGTATCTGAGAGGTTCTGAGGTGCGTGTGGGAGAAGCTCGCTGGAAGAAGTTGGATCCAGAGTTGAGCTGAGGTAATGACACTTGTTCGTCTTTCAAAAGCAGACCAGATGAATGGCATGCCAAGCTAAATCTATTTAAGCACGATAACCTCTCTGCCAATAGACTTACTGCGCTCACCAATAGGTTTAACTCGGCTAAAGGAGGTGTTAAAACGGGTGTGCAGCGGGTCAAAGACCTCTTAATCTTTCCTAAGAAAAGACATCCACTGAAAAACAGCCCACGCTGCCTGCCGAGGGTGTGTACAGCCCAGTCTTGGACCACCTGTTAGTGATTTCCGAGCTGAAGCAATTATCAGCTTTGCCTAAACCCAACCTCAGGACACTTGCGAGTCATGCCGTGTGTGTGGCGGACATGACAAACTTTCGTGTGGTCGATTGGCTTATTCTTGAAGAGCTTCTCGGACACTGATGCACACACTGTCCCGCGAAAAATATCTAACATTTTATAGTGAACGCAAAGCACCCCGGTTTGACTTTAAACAATTGTGTAACGCAAACGTTCCTGGTCATAACGGGTTAATATGTACATTGCTAATGACACACCTTAAACAAAATGTTTCATGAGAATTAAGAGCTTGCGGGTTTAATCAAAGAGCATTAAAACAACCAAATTAGGACAGAAACAGTTTTTGCTATTACGTAATATAATTCAATATAAATATATATATATATTTTTTTAACGAGTTCCAAAAACCAACAGCGTACATTTAAAAATGACCAAAACGAGTGGCATGTTTTTAAGTATTTCGTTATTTAAAACTGTTTTTTTCATGTCATTCGTATAATTTGAAGCCTTAAAAGGAAATTATATTTCCCTCATCATTTGCTTATTATTATTTGAAGATAAATATGTTAAAATGACTTCTTAAGGTGTATGAAGCACACTTGCGCTTTAAGAAATACGAGCATTTATATGACAATTAATCACGAAAGCCCTAAAACAGACAATTAATCATAATCGCAATAATTAATCGTGATTTTATCTATTATATTAAATGATGACCAGTCATAGCACTTATAATACTATAAAACTTTCTCTTATAACAGGGTTCAAAAATACACCAGTAATTCAGATTAAAAAATAAAAAATATATAAAATTATAAAATATTATATATATATATATATATATATATATATATATATATATATATATATATATATATATATACACAAAAAATTATATTGCTATTTTACCAAAATATCTTTATATCTGGCAAAAAAAAAAAAAAAAAAAAATTTATATGCATATATATCTATAATATGCAAATATCAACTACTCGTGTGTGCATTAAGAAACTGGAAGCACTTCACCTGATCACTGCAGGAGAAATGATACATTATTTATGTCCAGCAATCTCAAGGGTTTGAATACTGAAAACACTAATGCATCGATGAGCAATAATGAGCATACGAGTTAGTCCGGACACTGACTCGGGATCTATTACACTGAAATATGGCTTTTATGAGCACAGATTTTGTTAATGGTGAGCATCTCTTGCAAATGTAAGTCACTGGTCCATTTGTGTTGGTATCACCAAACCACCTCTGTGACAAGTTCGGCCTCGGGGAATGAAATATGTTTGTCACTCCCCTTCTCCCTGAATTCCTAAAACAGCCGTTCACATGCTAGCTCAAAATAGAGGCTGTTTCACGCCAAACTGCTTCCCGTTGTCACACAGGATCAATCTCTACAAACCGACGGGCAAATCTAATAAATAACCAGGCGCTTTGAAAACAAGGTAATTGAAGAGAAAACGTCATTCAGTTACTAGTATTTCATGTCCGACACAGTCCTGAGAGAGGTGTATAAGATGAGGAGAGCGAGGTGTTAATCTCTGATTGGCCTGGTCGGAGGCCTTGACCCTGTAGTCCAAGTGTTCAGCAACAGATTAATTAGTCCCAGTTTAGAAGGATGAGGAACAAAAGATTGAACACACTGCTGAAGCAGTGCAGTATGATTCCAGAATGAATGACTCTAATGAACCGATTCTTTTGAATCTACAGCGAGAAACACAATGTGCGATCAGTGTAGTATGACTCCGTAATGAATGACTCTAATGAGCCGATTCTTTTGAATCTACAGCGAGAAACACAATGTGCGATCAGTGTAGTATGACTCCAGAATGAATGACTCTAATGAGCCGATTCTTTTGAATCTACAGCGAGAAACACAATGTGCGATCAGTGTAGTATGACTCCGTAATGAATGACTCTAATGAACCGATTCTTTTGAATCTACAGCGAGAAACACAATGTGCGATCAGTGTAGTATGACTCCGTAATGAATGACTCTAATGAGCCGATTCTTTTGAATCTACAGCGAGAAACACAATGTGCGATCAGTGTAGTATGACTCCAGAATGAATGACTCTAATGAACCGATTCTTTTGAATCTACAGTGAGAAACACAACGTGCGATCAGTGTAGTGTGACTCCAGAATGAATGACTCTAATGAACCGATTCTTTTGAATCTACAGCAAGAAACACAACATGCGATCAGTGTAGTGTGACTCCAGAATGAATGACTCTAATGAACCGATTCTTTTGAATCTACAGCGAGAAAAACAAGTGCGATCAGTGTAGTATGACTCCAGAATGAAGACTCTAATGAGCCGATTCTTTTGAATCTAAAGTGAGAAACACAATGTGCGATCAGTGTAGTATGACTCCGTAATGAATGACTCTAATGAGCCGATTCTTTTGAATCTACAGCGAGAAACACAATGTGCAATCAGTGTAGTATGACTCCAGAATGAATGACTCTAATGAGCCGATTCTTTTGAATCTACAGCGAGAAAAACAAGTGCGATCAGTGTAGTATGACTCCAGAATGAATGACTCTAATGAGCCGATTCTTTTGAATCTACAGCAAGAAACAACATGCGATCAGTGCAGTATGACTCCAGAATGAATGACTCTAATGAGCCGACTCTGTAATGAATGACTCTAATGAACCGATTCTTTTGAATCTACAGCGAGAAACACAATGTGCGATCAGTGTAGTATGACTCCGTAACGAATAACTCTAATGAGACGATTCTTTTGAATCTACAGCAAGAAACAACATGCGATCAGTGCAGTATGACTCCAGAATGAATGACTCTAATGAGCTGACTCTGTAATGAATGACTCTAATGAACCGATTCTTTTGAATCTACAGCGAGAAACACAATGTGCGATCAGTGTAGTATGACTCCGTAATGAATGACTCTAATGAATCGATTCTTTTGAATCTACAGCGAGAAACACAATGTGCGATCAGTGTAGTATGACTCCAGAATGAATGACTCTAATGAACCGATTCTTTTGAATCTACAGCGAGAAACACAATGTGCGATCAGTGTAGTATGACTCCGTAATGAATGACTCTAATGAGCCGATTCTTTTGAATCTACAGCGAGAAACACAACGTGCGATCAGTGCAGTATGACTCCAGAATGAATGACTCTAATGAGCCGATTCTTTTGAATCTAAAGCGAGAAACACAATGTGCGATCAGTGCAGTATGACTCCGTAATGAATGACTCTAATGAGCCAATTCTTTTGAATCTACAGCGAGAAACACAACGTGCGATCAGTGCAGTATGACTCCAGAATGAATGACTCTAATGAGCCGATTCTTTTGAATCTAAAGCGAGAAACACAATGTGCGATCAGTGTAGTATGATTCCAGAATGAATGACTCTAATGAGCCGACTCCATAATGAATGACTCTAATGAACCGATTCTTTTGAATCTACGGCGAGAAACACAATGTGACAATTGTAACACATTTTTCACTATAAATGACTTCAGCAGTCTCATTGGCGATAACGATTTCAAGCTCGATTACACTTCCTACAGTGCCATGCATGTGTCAAGAACAAGGAAGTTTAATCAAGCTTGAAATCAAGATTGTGCCTTGAGACTGCAATGTTAAGATTTATTGTGAAAAGGGAGTTACACTGTGGTCCGTTCTCACTCAACACCAATTAGATCGCTTCAGAAGACATGGATTAAACCACTATAGTTGCGTGGATTACTTTTATGCAGCCTTTATGTGCTTTTTAGAGCTTCAAAGTTCTGGTCACCATTCACTTGCATTGTATGGACCAACAGAGATGAAATATTCTCCTAAAAATCTTAATTTGTGTTCTGCATTAGACGGAAAGTCACACATCTGGGATGGCGTGAGGGTGAGTAAATGATGAGAGAAGATTCATTTTTGGGTGTACTGTCCCTTTAAGACTTCGGATGCTTGGAAACAATAAGGGAAGTAATGAATGGGACATTAAAGACATCATTAGTGACACACATTGACACATAATGACTGCAAAAATGTTGCATTATGTTTTTTCTGATTGTTTAACATTTTTATATCTGTCGTTCATAGGTTGGAACAAATTTGATGGAGCACCTCGAGCAGGCTGAGATGGCGTAAGCAACCAGCCAATTTGGGCTGTTTTTAACACAGCACTTTTTGTTGTAGTGTATCAAGCGCTGCTGGACGAGTTACTCAATGTATGTTTAATACTCAGGGTTTAAGGTTTGTTCAAATGCTCATCCCTAAGCATAGTGAAGTCACCCTTATGACAAACTGGCACAATACAAAAGGCCAGTGGTAAGACATCTCCACGCCCAAAGCATCCCGTTTCAGATGTCCTAAAAACACCGTTGTGGCAGCGTTGCAACAGTTGTCTTGCACGTCAAGGTGACCCCCTCTCTCTCTCATTTCCATTTCTCTCAGGGTCAGCTCCATGCAATCTCTCTCTTTCAGAGGTACATGCAACCGTGTGCGATTCAGTCCTTGCATAGAGTGAAAACAGAACACTTTTCTTAATGCCATGCTGTCAGGCCGTCCCACAGCAAACCTGTCCGCTGTGCATTAAGAAGCTGTCAGCCAGACTACGGTATTAACCAGCAAACCCCTGAAGAAACAATTGCATAATCTAAAGCTATAAACTCCGCTGACCTTCAAATGCACGGGAGATCTCGGAATGATTGACTCGTCCTCTTGGCTTTTCATTCAACAGTCCAAAATACACTTCCAAAGGAGAGTTTGGGAACGTGACCTTCAGCTGGGCTGCAGTGTCCCGTGTGTTTGTTATGAAAACACGCATGGATTCCTATGATGGGGGTAACGGATTTTGGGAGGGGTGCCTTTGCATTTAAGGAATCATTTGACTTTCTTTGCTTCCGTGGGACACAAAAGGAGATGCTAGGTAGAATGTTTAAACTGAAAGCCTCAGTCACCATTCAAAAGATGCAATGGAAGTGAATGGTGACTGAGATTAATCCACTGCCTAACATCTTTTGCATCCCACCGAAGAAAGAAAGTCAAACAGGATTCGAATATTATCCCTTTAACAAATCGATTGACGGAAAGGTACGGCTAATTGAGCCTTTGCACATCTGATGTGGCGTATGAGACTGAGGCGGCAGTCATCAGTGCACGGTGTGTTCGTGGCGTTTTAGAAAACAACTCTCCGACCGGACCGGCCCGTTATGAAGCTCTCACTCTTTGGATCAATCAAACCACGCACAGACTGCAGACTGATCTACCTTTAAAGGGCGCCAACGATGCCTCTATTAAAGATGGAGGGACGGACGCTTGTATTGAACACAAGTAAACAGGAACCGATCGTAACAGGGAAAGCCCCTGGGCTTGGTTCCGGAAGTGTGTTGACGTTCATTTTCTCCACAGGGATTGCAACAAGACGTCCGAGCCTCGAACCAAACCGAGCAGCTCGGAGGTGAACGACAACATGACAAACTCTGATCGAAAGCAACCAAAGAAATGAAAAAAATTAAATCCTAAACATTTGAACTACATATCCCATGATGCACTGTGATTGTAGTCAGAAACTACTGATTTATATTCACTGATTGAAATATATATATATATATATATTTTAGGTTTATTCCAACATATCCAGATAAACACAAATAAATAAGCAGTTCACACATTTTTTGATTACGTCGTTGCAATTTTTATTTATTTATCATTTTGTAACATTTGATATAAATCTTAATATTCTGTTATAGTCCAAGTTTTGTATCTATATATAAATTTAAATGGATATATATACACACTATTGTAATTGTGATACACAAAATATTATTGTGGCAACATATTAAATTTATTTAATTAAAAAACTCAAATTTAATAAAGAAAACTTAAATATATATAAAAAAGATATATATATAAATATTAAAAATTCTAATAAACAATGAGAAAGTTTTTCAAAATTAATGGGATTAATTGCGTAAATTTATATATATAAAAAATATATACATATATACACACACTACTGGTCAAAATTTTGAAAAACTTTCTCATTCTTTATTAGAATTTTTAATATTTATATATATATATATATATTTATATATATTTAAGTTTTGTTTTATTAAATTTGAGTTTTTTAATTAAATAAATTTAATATGTTGCCATATTAAACTATTGAACTCTTCTGCCACAAGAACGTAATGCATTTTAATTATCTGAATATTTGTTATTTTATATATATATATATAATGTTTAAATATTATATAAATAAGATAACTATGTATAATTATTTCATTATTATATATTGAGTTATTGTTATATGAGGGGCTTCTCAGCAAATATTTGTATATGCGATTAATCGTGATTAATTAATCGTGTAATTAATTCGATTAAAAATTTGAATCGACTGACAGCCCTAATTTAAATGTGTGTGTGTATATATATATTAACATACAAAACGTGCGATGATGTTGATTTAATTCAAAGTGTAATTAGTAATTTTAAGTGTAATAAAATCTTGAGAATTTGTATTAATTAATTGATTGAATTTAAGAAATTGAACATAAACGGACATGAGAGTTTGGAGATCCAAATTGCCCAAAATTAATTACACAAATAATAGTAAATTATTAAATACATAATTAAATAAATAAAAAAATGATAAAACAATTACATTAATCAATAATCAATAAAGAGATCAACAAATGTCCCTTGCATTGCCATTGAGTGACAGGCTGATTATTACCAAATTATGCTTAAAATAATGCTCAAATAAAATCATAATAATAATAATAATAATAAATTGATTTGTTTTGCGATTTTAGTATTTTTTTTTTAAACAATTACGTGTTTAATGATACATTTAAACATTTTGAGTCATTTGACCCTCCATTAAAATATGCCCTCAAAGGCAAAAACAAACACTTCTGAAAATCAAATCAACCTTAATATAAAAGTTCATTTCCAGTAATCTTTAAATAATGTACACATTATGAATTACAATCGCGAGCATGTCATTGAAATGAACGAGGATTCAGTCTATACAGTATTTAATGCAGTTACATCAGAAGTAACATCTGGGAAGTAATCCCTTACTTTACTTTCTTGCATGAAAAAGTAATTTATTACCCGGTGTGACGGTCCTCAGCTCATCCGCACAGGGCTGCAGGTGAAGAGATGCAACGGTAGACAGATAAGACTGTGTACAAAACATGAGTGCTGACAAGCTCACTCATTAAACTCGTCCGGGCCACAGACCCGCGCGGGGCTTATGTTACCCGCCGGCCCTGTCGCATGGCAATACGATACCTGGAGGAGAGCCATCTTTCTTCACACGTCACCTCACTGGAAAGACAAGTTTGTTTTTTTCACCAGAGCGAGTGGATAGTGGTTCTTCTGAGGAATAAGGGAACAGAAGGCCACGGAGAACGTCCAAACGCTGCCCTGATGACATCATAATCACCGTTAATTGTTTAGTCATTTTCATCGAGATGTTGCAACTAGCAACATGTCCGTTGGGACACGACACAGAGTTCCTCAATGAAGAGGGAGGCAGTTTAGCGATGCAAATAGTGTGGAAGCGCAGGGCGGGACTGGGAGGAGAAATCGTCCCGGGATTTTACATAGCAACCGGCCCAAAAGTTGAGCGCAGGGGGCGTTCACTATCCTTTTCTACCCGTTTCTAGTCCGTTCTGCATAACGCGGCGGCTCATATTAGCTTATCGCGGCCCGTTTCGCAGCCGGCCCACTCGGTTCTCCCGATGGCCAGTCCGCCCCTGATTGGCCCCAAAGTGCATCGGCCCACCGGGAATATGCCCGGTATGCCAGATTACCAGTCCAGCCCTGATCGGGCCCAAAGTGCGTCGGCCCGCCAGGAATATGCCCGGTATGCCAGATTACCAGTCCAGCCCTGATCGGCCCCAAAGTGCGTCGGCCCACCGGGAATATGCCCGGTATGCCAGATTACCAGTCCAGCCCTGATCGGCCCCAAAGTGCGTCGGCCCGCCGGGAATATGCCCGGAATGCCAGATTACCAGTCCAGCCCTGATCGGCCCCAAAGTGCGTCGGCCCGCCGAGAATATGCCCGGAATGCCAGATTACCAGTCCAGCCCCGATCGGCCCCAAAGTGCGTCGGCCCACCGGGAATATGCCCGGTATGCCAGATTACCAGTCCAGCCCCGATCAGCCCCAAAGTGCGTCGGCCCACCAGGAATATGCCCGGTATGCCAGATTACCAGTCCAGCCCCGATCGGCCCCAAAGTGCGTCAGCCCACCGGGAATATGCCCGGTATGCCAGATTACCAGTCCAGCCCTGGTGGAAGGTAGAAAGAGAAGTCCCAGTGTTGAAGTGTACCGGAGGACACTGGAAAAGCATTCAACATCTGCTGAAAGAATTAAAAAAACTGATGTGTCGATTGGACAAATGCCAGCGCTAAATAAAACACGTTCCACTTGGTTTGACATTGAAACAAGACGCCGTTTTTATCTTTACCTTCTACAAGACCTACATGTAAATTCCCAGCTGTGCGCTCTTTGAATTTTAATGTAGGAATCAGTGTGAAGTTCGTCTCTTGATGAGGAAGATAAAAGGAGAGAATGAAAGAAGTAAATAAAAGAGAAACAAACAAACGCAGCCATCAGTAGATCAAGCCATTTAAATGCTTTAGCAGAAGGAGGCTCGTGGGACTCATCCCAACAACCCTTCGGGGTCTCGAGCGGCCCTGCGGGGAACCTGGTGCAGTCGGCAAACACTAAAAGGAGAGATGGTGCTTGAAAGCACAGCTTGTGCGATTGAACGATGCTCCCCGGTTCAGTCACGTAGAGAAAGGACTCGCCTCCCCATGGCCAAACACTCGTGTGACAAACGTGTGTGTTTTTGGCGTGAAGATGCAGAGCAAGCGATCTGATCGCTGCTGATTGAGAGCAAAATTTAGGGAAGGGTTGCTGGCATTTTAGACGTCATCTCTTGGCGAACGTTTTAATAGCCAATGACCCGTGATTTAATGCTCACGTCAGTAGCAGCTGGCATAGAGCACGATACAGCGCCTGCCCACTTTTTAAGCCGTCTTGGTTCCGGAAGTATTTTCACATGGTTTTATTTGACTTTTTTTCAATAGGGATTTTATCAATAGTACTTCATAAAAGAGTTGCAAGCCATGAATCAAAATCACAACATAGCAAAGTTTGATTTGAAGCAAATATGCCATGCCATCCGACGAACTTTGAAGGTCCAAAAAGCACATAAAGACAGCATAAAATGAATCCACACGACTCCGGTGGTTTCATCCGTGTCTTTAGAAGCGATATGATAGGTGTGGGTGAGAAACAGATCAATATAAAAAGTCCTTTTTTTACTCTAAATTGTCCTCCTGGTCCAGTAGGTGGCGATATGCACAAAGAATGCAAACGAATGCAAATGGATAAATAAAAAAAAAAAAAAAAAAAAAAAAAGAAAAAAAAAGAAAGTGAAAGTGGAGATTTAGGACTTAAATATTGATCATTTTAGCTTATCGCAGAATATTTCGGAACGTTTCTACACTCTACCGGCTCGCTCGGTTCTCCCGGTGGCCAGTCCGCCCCTGAACGGCCCCAAAATGCATCGGCCCACCAGGAAAATGCCCGGTATGCCAGATTATCAGTCCAGCCCTGCACTGGAGCCTTATGGATTACTTTCATGCTGCTTTTATGTGCTTTTGGGAGCTTCAAATTTCTGGTCACCATTCACTTGCATTGTATGGACCAACAGAACTGAAATATTCTTCTAAAAATCTCCGTTTGTGTTCTGCAGAAGAAAGGAAGTCATGTTGAGGGTGAGTACATGATGACAAAATGTCCATTTTTTGGTGAACTGTCCCTTTAAGTTCAGAAACAATACATTTTAAGTTTATTGCAAAATATTCATATTCTGTATATATACAAATATATATACACTGTAAGTAGTTTGAGAGTATATGACTGTGTTTAGCTGCAACACTGTTCACACCTTGCCAACATGAACTATTTACTAAGGTGCAACAGTGTCCATCATGTCAGTGTCTGACAAGTCAGCCATTGGACACGTGTAACTTATCAGATTGCAATCTTCGTGTTGAAGTCATTTAACGGTGCAGATGATGTTTTTCTGTCTACTTAAAGAACAGCTGAGAGTGTCTCGTCGCACAGAAACATCTCTCAGCATGCATTTAACTTTAATCACTCCTTATCAAGTCGGATCTTAAAAACACAAACATCTGCATAAGCAACCAAACCACTGACTGCAACTCCAGTGCCAATGGCATCAAGCGTTAGCAAGGCTAGATTTAGCCATTACTGCTAGTGGGGAGGAGCAAGAACAGATACTGACAGGAAGTAACTGTGCTTTAAAGTATTGCAATATTGACTTCACACTACTGTATCCATATTCTAAAGGATTGAAGCAAATACAATATTTTTGGTCCATTGACCAGTACATTAGTATGTCTCGGTGTTTTCTGCCTCAAGTGTCAAATCATGTGTTCGTATAACTCTGGAATACTTCTCCTGTTCACACGCTGCATTAATAAGTTTTGCTGCTTTCTTATGTAATTAAAGAACCGCAGCACTATGGGAGCATTACTTGCTTGACATAAACATCCCAAATGATCTGTGCTTCCTTCATAAATAAAATATTTTTAGAGAGAAAAAAAAATATTTTTTTAGACCAAAATAAATAAATAAATATTTGGACAGAAAAAAAGTTTTAGAGCAGCAAAAAAAAAATAAAAATAAAAATTTATATATATATATATATATATACAGAAAATATTTTTAGAGAGATTTTATAGACAAAAAAAATATTTGAAAAAATATATATTTAAAAAAAAAAAAAAAAAAAATATATATATATATATATATATATATATATATATATATATATATATATTTTTTTTAAAATAAAATATTTTTTACACAGAGAAACAAAATGTTTAGACAGAAAAAAATAGAGATTTTTTTGAGAAAAAAAAACAAAAAAAAAAAAACAGTTCAGACCAAAAAAAAATTACACAGAAAAAACATTTTAATAGAGATTTTCTAGACAGAAAAAAAAAATAAAATTTGAAAAAAACAAACAAAAAAAAATAAATAAATAAATAAAAGAAATATAGATTTTTTTTTTTAGGCAGAAACAATTTGTTTAGAGAAATAAAAATACAAAAATTGAAATGATATTTTTAGACAAAAAAAATTCACATAAGTTTTATTATTTGGAGATTTATGACTTAAATATTGATCAGTTCGCTATCCTTTTCTGCATATCGTGGCGCCGTTTTGTAGTCCGTTCTGTACAACGCGGCGGCTCATTCTAGCTTATCGCGGGGCCATTCGGCACGGCCCGTCCACCCCTGATCGGCCCCAAAATGCATCGGCCCACCAGAAAAATGCCCGGTATGCCAGATTACCAGTCCAGCCCTGCACTGGAGTCTTATGGATTACTTTTATGCTGCTTTTATGTGCTTTTGGGAGCTTCAAAGTTCTGGTCACCATTCACTTGTATTGTATGGACCAACAGAGACAGAAAAAAATTCACAGAACTTTTTATAGAGGTTTTTTTGTTTTGGGAATGCAAAAATATTTGCTGCGGTCTCCCGTTGACTGCTATACACGTTTAAACCGCTAGAGTTTACTTCAGCGGTCGACTGTGAATTTTGCAGTCTATAGCAAAGACTCGGAGATAATCCGAGAGCATTATGTCATCAATCTAGCATGACAACTCCGAAACAAAGACATTCTCGAGATGATTCAAGTGCAACAGTACAAGGGCGGGTAAAATTACCAATGCGTTTATGAGTTATTAATGGCACGTCCTGCTGGTTCCCAAACGGGTCTGGGGTTCCAAACTACACAGAGCGGACGGAGTTGGGTTATAGAGCCATACAGCTCCATCAATTATTCAGCAGAGTTACTTGGATTTCCAGAACTGCCATACATTATACATGCAGTTCAACAAATGTCTCTGGTATTATACACGTATCTGTACACTTCAGATGCGCAGTAATTAATCTTCTAAATGCACGGCAAAAAGTGCAGCGATCTCTTCACCCTCTCAGCTGCATTTCTCACGCTGATGTTTGAAACACTCCAGCGCACCCAAAGAAAATGACTGGCCGAGGGAAGGCGGGGAGGACCGGAGGATGGATTTTTTTGGGTTGTTTGTGGCTTCCCGGGATTGATTTTCATCTCCTGAAGAACTGGGCTAATCTCAATCCCTCTCTAATCTGTCTCTAAAGCACTTGAAACCCCAGGCCTCTCACAGATGAAGGAAAAACAAGTGTCTGCCCTTCCAGGCCAGGCTGAAAAGGATGTCCTGCCATACAGGCACAGAAAATAATCCAATCACCTTTTAGATACAGACAACGTGTGTGCGCGGCAGCGGGACGAGGGGCGGAATTTAACGTTTGCATTTAAGGGCCGTATTTGCCTCCTGGGCATTTTGAACCTTTTATGTCAAAGCGGCGTCACTTTCAGTGGCATTTTTACCCTTAGCCCCTCTTAAAGGGACAGTACACCCAAAAATGAATTTCTCTAATCATTTACTCATCATCCCATCCCAGATCTCCGTGACTTTCTGTCTTCTGCAGAAGACAAACAGAGATTTTCTGAAGAATATTTCAGCTCTGTTGGTCCATACAATGCAAGTGAATGGCGAACTGAACTTTGAAGCTCCAAAAAGCACATAAAGGCAGCATATAAGTACCCCATAAGGCGTCAAGCGTTAGCAATATGACCCCCCCATAAGACTCCAGTGGTTGAATCCATGTCTTCTGAAGCAATCCAATTGGCTTTTGGGTGACAACAGACCAAAATGTAACTCATTTTTCACTATGACATCATCCGTCTCCATGGCGATCATAATTTCAAGCTCGCTTACGCTTCCCAGAGACTACGATGGCAAGATGTACAGTGAAAAATACGTTATATTTCGGTCCGTTCTCGCTCAAAATCGATTCGCTTGCTTCTGATGACCACTGGAGTCTTAGGGATTACTTTTACGCGACCTTTTTTGGAAAAAAGTTCAAGTCGCCATTCACTCGCATTGTATGGACCAACAGAGCTGAAACGTTCTTCTAAAAATCTTCATTTGTGTTCTGCACAAGAAAGAGAGTCAAACACATCAGGGATGACATGAGAGTGAGTAAATGACAAGAGAAGTTTCATTTTGGGGTGTACTGTCCCTTTAAATTTTGGCCGTGAGCTGGAGCAGCCTAAAATAGTGTTTTGTAGCATGATCTAAGCCAAGGAAGCACAATCAATGATGCCATTATTGTCCGATTTTAATCTTAACCAACCGTTTTGTAGATTTCGTTCAAGCCGATGAGAATTGTACTTATATTTATAGAAAGTAGCTGCACTGTTTGGAACAAAGCTGTTGTCTGTTTGTGTGTGTTGAGGCTGTTCATAAGAAAAGCGTTTAATTTCACACATTCACGGAAATATGATTTTATAAAGGTGCGGTTTTGCATTGGCACACCCTCCTCCTGTTAACACGACACGTGTGAGGAATTTCACTTTCATGTTATCGTGACATCCTGCTCTTGTCTTGTTCTGTTAAATCTGATGATTTATTAATGAGCGAGTAAATATAGCCGGGGATCGTATGAGCTTTGTGCGCATGTGGTGTACGCTCATGCATGCACACAAACAGCTCTTACAAGCTAAAGCAATAAAAACCTCGATATTCTAGAAGAACTAAACCCCGAAGAAGTCAAACAAACAAAGGCCGGATTGACTGCAGGGTCTCGTGTGGACCGTTCAGGCCTAAAGTGCTGTTTACGGCAGACCACATCGATCACGTGTGTGTGTGTCAAAACCTGACGTCAATAATTCAGTGCAAACACACAATCTGAAAATATGAACAAGACACCAAGAGCAGAAGAAAGAAACACATTCACTTGCATAACCTCTCTCATACCATTGCGCCATCTTGAACTCTGAACCACAAACACCTTTTTGTTCATGCAGGGGGTTTAAAGGTCTATTATGAGAACCTGCATAACACTGTTTTTGGCACTCGGCCCGCTAAAGTGTAAAAGTGTAGCCACACTTTTCAATCCAATCTTGAGTCACTGACTAATATCCAAGAGTCCATAAAAAGACAAGAATAATTCATCGTGTTACGCAGCACGCAAGTACAGACCCATTAGCATGCATGACTGTGCTCACACTCCTGCTGTCCCACCGCAAAACACACACACACGCACCGAGCCAAAGCGAGAGAGAGGGCACTAAACAGATTGTCAGACATTGACTCTCCCATGCCTCGCCGTTTGACAGTATTTCGCTTCAGTTCCCAAAGCAATACATCTCGAGTTCATGCTGCAATCTGATTACCTGACAAGCGCTTTTATCGCTCAATTTTGCAAAAAACAAGGTGACAGAAACCCAATCTCTACGAAAAACACAGGGACTATATAGCACAAGCACAACTACAGCCCTCATCTCATTGCAGTTCCTCCACAACATGATCTGTCGCCCCCCCGGACATTTTAAAGGACGTTTAATGGACAGAAACAGTGTCGCTGAAGGTGCATCGCCGTGTCCGGCTGCAAACTCCCTCAAACCATTGACCTTTACAAGTGGAGAGTGTCGAGCTGCCCTCCTATTTGACCTTGAAGGAACGGGTTCAATACAGGTTAAGCTCAATCAACAGCATTTGAGGCATAATGTTGATTCCCCCAAAAAATCTTAGTCTATCCTTAATATGACGGGCACAGACATAAGAGGCTCCGAGAGTCCAAAATGAATAAAATCCCAGATGCGGATTATTCTAAAGCCAAAATACAAATAATAACCATAACACACACACTCGCACACACACACACACACACTCGCACACGCACACACGCACACACGCAAGCACACACTCGCACACACACGCGCACACACACACACTCGCACACACACACACTCTCGCACACGCACACACTCGCACACACTCTCACACGCACACACACACTCACGCACGCACACACTCACACACACTCTCACGCACACACACACGCACGCACACTCACGCACACGCACGCAAGCACACTCGCACACACACGCACGCACACTCGCACACACACGCACACACACTCGCACACACGCATGCACACGCACACTCACACGCACGCACACTCACACACACTCACACACATGCACACACTCACACTCGCACGCATGCACACACACGCGCATGCACACACACACGCGCATGCACACACACACACTCGCGCGCACACACACTCGCGCGCACACTCACACGCGCACACGCACTCGCACACACACACGTATGCACTCACACATGCACATTCGCAAACACACACACACACACACTCGCACGCACGCACGCACACTGGCGCGCACACACACACACACACACACACTCGCACGCACGCACACTGGCACACACACACACACACACACACACACTCGCACACACTCACACACACACTTGCACACACAAAAATAGGATTTGGTCACACAGGACTATTAAGTGTAAACAACACCGAAATGTACTGGGGACTCTTATTTTGAAAAGTCTTTGCTCCCGCGGCCTCTGACGCTTTCTGCCTGTCAATCATTTTGCACGTTCCCATGGTATTGTGGTTGCAGCGAAATATTGAGGCTTAATGCCATTTTTATGCCATGCAGTTCATAACAGTTGTCAGTTGAGGGCGCTGTTTTGCTGCTGTTGTTTCTGCTCAATATCGGTCTCAGTAAAGCTCATTTGGTATCACTGGAGTGCTGTGTTTTAGAAAGAGGGGGTGTGGCTAATCCAACGGCTCAACTTGAAATTCTAGAACAGCTAAAATCACTTACAGCACCTTTAACAACAAAAGCTCTTTGAAAAACTATCGGCTTTGAGCTATACAAAGATATATCCAATTGTATAACTTTGTTGCCAAGACAACGTTCTGCTACAAACCCTAATACGACTTCAAAGGAAAATTTCAACAACTCTAAAGCTGAAATAATACAAGACTTTAAATAGCAGAATTAATTTAAGTGCTTTTAAAAAACTTAAAGCTTCACTTTTCTGCCTTTTGAAAAATTGGCCCCATTGACTTCCATTATAAATGCCATCGATTGAGCTTAACTTGGAATATATTATTTAACTGACTCAAGTTTTTTTTACATGTGCAAGCATGAACAGACTTTTAATACGCCATGCAAGCATTAGACCGTTCTCAAACATCATTTCGATCATGCAAAAAAAGAAATAAAACATAAAATGCATAGAAAACATGCTACATTATGCTATGTGTGCAGAGCTGTGTTTGTGTGCTTTCACTTTACATGCGCCTTTGAGCTCTCACATGCACACGAGGCAGACTGTCGCCTCCTACAGGACACTTTTAGAGCCATCAGCAGAAATATCAACCTCCGGTTCATCCTAACACACATTTCAACTCTCTAGAATTGGACGAGCAATGAAAATATGATCTTTTAAGGCAAGGTTCATCTCAAGAGCTAAAGAAGTCCACATAAAGCAATCATACTGACATGCATTTTTAATGTGCATGTATTTAAATAGATGCAACACAAAGATCATCCATGGCAATACCTTAACTTTAACCCTGTTCTCAGATCTGCTCTTTAGTATGAAACAGACATGAGAGTGAATACTCAACTGCTCTCCAGAAGACTAGAAACGTGAGTTAAGAAAATCCCCTGTACTCGGGTTAGAGGGATAGCACAGAAGATTTTCTTAAACCTCGATTTAACATTAAGTAATAGATCCGGACGCCTGCAGCGTAATTAAGTGCCATTACATCGCTTTATCCAGGAAACTTCTCTCAGCCAATCGAATTACAGCCCTTGTGTTGTGTTCTCCGAGAGCAGACAGTCCTGGTGCTGTAATTGATCCTGAACCTCTTTTCATTTTAGACGTATTATTACAACGGCCAGCTATTTGTAACCTCTGGATCTGCCACTATAAAACACCATTAAGAGGCCCCGTGTCCTGCCCTCACGCTACTGCTGCCGCAGCCGGCGCTGATGGGAACTATTTAAAGTGCCCTTGTGCAGCTGTGTGACGAGCTTGTTTTGATTTATTTATTTCTTTATTCATTTATTTTCAGCTTTCAGACTACCTCTAGCTCCGATGACAGCACACTTCCACACTTCTTTATGTTTCCAGGCGTGTTGATTGACATTACATCAGAAATTAGCATGTGCTGATGATCATTGTCCCATGTGTGTCAAACATGTTGAGTCATCCAAACATCATCTGCAGCCTGAAACTGAACTTTTGATCAGATTTTAGGAGTGAACGCACTTAACTGCATAGAGATATAGGATGCTCCCTTGCTCCCTATTTAGTGCATGACTTAACCTCTGTGTGCTGTCTGTCTGCACTGGTCTCAGAACAGTTATAGGAGAGCTATAGGATGCACCCTTGCTCCCTATTTAGTGCATGACTTAACCTCCAGTGTGCTGTCTGTCTGCACTGGTCTCAGAACAGTTATAGGAGAGCTATAGGATGCTCCCTTGCTCCCTATTTAGTGCATGGCTTAACCTCCAGTGTGCTGTCTGTCTGCACTGGTCTCAGAACAGTTATAGGAGAGCTATAGGATGCTCCCTTGCTCCCTATTTAGTGAATGACTTAACCTCTAGTGTGCTGTCTGTCTGCACTGGTCTCAGAACAGTTATAGGAGAGCTATAGGATGCACCCTTGCTCCCTATTTAGTGCATGACTTAACCTCTAGTGTGCTGTCTGTCTGCACTGGTCTCAGGACAGTTATAGGAGAGCTATAGGATGCTCCCTTGCTCCCTATTTAGTGAATGACTTAACCTCCAGTGTGCTGTCTGTCTGCACTGGTCTCAGAACAGTTAGAAATGCATCTTATTTTCATCATAACTCCATATAAAGCCTCTGAAAGACACATTTTCAGCTTTTGGATGCATGCATTGATTCTCAGTGTTATAATGACAGTATAGGAATGCATTTATTCATGTTAATGAATAGAACCGTATAGTACAGTGATATCAAAATTAAACAGAATGCATATTCAAATGAAGTGAAATGACCCACAGATGTGTTAAGAGTTGAAAGTTATTCAAAATAAAAGTTTTTTTCTACTTTTGAGGAAATTTGGTGCCAGTGTGCACGTATGTGGACGTCACGTTTATCAGGGCGCTGACGTGCGAAAAACGTATGGATTTTTTAAAGCGGCATATCAAACGAAACTAGAGACTCTCCTCTTTATAACCAAACAGGTTTCAATGAAAAAACGAAAATATATTTCTTACCAGAGGCACTTTTGTTAGTGATACATCCGTCAGAGCGCTGTAAAGGAAATCGGCAGCATGCCGTTGTGTCACGTGACTCGGTGCAGCAGAAGTTTAACCCTTAAATGACAGTCTAGAGTCTTGTGAACACTATTCAGTCAGTTTGTATTCATTTAAACTACACATTACTCAAAGCAAAGTCAAAATTGCGAGGCCGCGGGGGTCGCACGAGGTTAAAGCTGAAGTATGTCATTTCTACGACACGCTGTTTTATGTTTCTGAATATGCCCCCTCGTCTGCCGTTGATCAAACAAAGAGATAGTCGCGGGTCACTCAAAACAAACACAGGAGTTTTCATAGTGCCAAAGAGACACAGTGTTTACACAGTGAGATAATGAACCTATCAATGGCTCGCTTACCGTTGTCTCTGCGTATAAAGTTTCAGCTTTAAGTTTGAAAAGTTTGTTTTCCAAAACGTCATCATTTTCCTAATATTTGTGTTTCATGCGGGACAGAAAACAACACAGTTCTGGAACAACGAGTCGCCTGAATGACGACCGAATCTTCATATTTGTGGTGAACAACCCCTTTAATCTCTGTCTCTCTAATGCATTCTGCTCCAGACCAGAGGAGAGGAGAGCCAGATTATTTTACAGCCCAGTAACAGGACAGCAGATCTGCCTCCTGCCACACGTCTGCTGTAAATAATAGAGAGTATATCCTGTAATGTATGGATCAGTGTAAACACACAACATGCACTCTTGTTTATTTTCAGCGCTATACCGAAGAGCCAGTTTTGAGAGAGAAGGGCATGTATTTGTGCTGCAGTGCTTGTTCCTGTGGTTTGAGGAGGCCTCTGTAGTTATTCTGCTCATTATTAAAGAGCCCAGAATAATGGCTCCCGCTCTGACCTCTGACCTGCAGCTGGGACACAATGAATAGCAATGAACGCACACACACAACCACACACTCAAAGACATGCATATGCACAGCAGCGGCTAACACACAGACTTCGAGACCGTTAAACCCTTTCACAAAGGAAAATTGTATGTTTCTGCAAAATGACGTGTTTTCAAAGAGTTACTCATAGAACAGGGTAGTAAACGCTCAAGGGGTAACTGGTGCACTCTCAACAGACATTTTAAATGCATGTTATCACACAATTTTATATAACGAGGACAGTCATATAGAATTATGAGTTAGGGTGAAATGTAAATCAGCTGTAGTGAACGGTTAAAAATGGCTTTTTAAAGATCTGGCCACCACCGTATCAAAGGGTTAATCACGCATCCTCAAGACGACCCTCGAAAATCATAAATGCGCACACACAACATGCTCGTTCACACTCTCACAAACACACAGCTTTAATAAATATACCTTTAGGAAAACGTGCAAACTGCACATCTACCAACAAGGCTCTTGAGTACAAACATTATGAAGATATATATATATATAATTGTGTAAAAGACATAAAAGGTTGAACGAAAGCAAGCGAGAGACGCCTTAATTAATTTCTGCCAGCTGTAATCTCAATCGCTACACATGCACACGTACACCTGATGTACAGAGTTTAAAGAGGTGACTGTCGCCTCATCTGACACGACAGATTTCGAATGACTTTAAACTGGCTTAGCAGCACAGACACACATAAGTTGTCACTGGCTTAACCAAATCACTCCACACAAAGACGCATTAGCAACGAGCGAGGGGATCCAGGAAAGCTCTTTCTTTCTTTAAACGCAGTCTGAACGTCTTCTATAGAGACAGGATTGCACCTGCATTCTTGAGTACAAAGGTGACACAAACCTGCTGAGTAAGTCATTCGGTAAGGGTGTTGATAATTGAAATGTTTGAGCACGAGACAAATGACATAACGATGGTTTATATGAAAATAAAACGGTTTTGTACCCGACCTCAAGTGTGAGCAATAACAGAAAGGGAAAAAAAGGACTGACGTCCTGACATTGTGAGAGACAACGTGAGGATTCAGAGCTCCACAGGAAGCTAATTATTGATCGAAGCTCGACTCATTTGTAATCTAGTGGCTGGCAGCAAATCATCACGCTTTCGCCGTTATAAAATAACAAGCCTTTGGGGCTGAACCTGTCTGTGCATCAAACCTCTACACACTGGTGCTAACGTCTAAACAATATCTCCATGGCAGAATTATGTTCCATACTCAATTTCCTCTCAACGCATTACCTGAAACAATATGAGCAAAGCTAGATTTCAAAAAACGATAGGAAGGTGCTCTCTGCATCTGGCAGGGGACGGATAGCGACTCGTGTTTCATATCATCATTGTATGCACATGCATCCACTCGCCCATTCCTTTATTGACCTAGAGAGACAGAGGAGGAGGAGGAGATGGAAGGTAATAGGGAAGAGTAATATAAGTGGTCTTTCTTACCTGGATTATCGACATCCTGTTCACTGGCGTCTCCGTGGTGTTCGTAACGGGTCCCGTGAAGCTGGTGTGACAGCCGACGTGCCCTTGAGGAACGCTGAGGTTGTTGACGGTCGGTTTGAGGTACATGACCTCTGATCTCGGTGAGCTGAGGGGTAGGCGGGTTTGGTAGTCGAAGTACATGGGTGAGGTGGCCAGCGACGGGCTGCTGACGACGTTCATCACGTTCATGGTGTCCCGTTCTTCCACTTCGCTTTGCACCAGCATGATGTCGTTCTTGTTGATCTTCTTCTTCTTGCTTTTGCCCAGTTGCGGGTGGGAGTACTCAGCGATGCGACAGTTGTACGTGCGGATCTCCTTGTTCTCCCGTTTGCACTTGACTGCGATGGTGATCATGGCCGCTAAGAGCATGATGGAGATGATACTGAGGGTCACTATCAATGGGAGCGATATGTCCCAGTTGTGGTGTTCGGCGTTGATGCGCGGTTCCCCCTCGGGCAAGGGTCCGGAGTAGGCTTTGACGATGAGCTTGGCCATGGCGGACAGACTCGGCTTTCCGTGGTCAGTCACCTTGATGATGAGTTCCACAACAGGTGATACTTCCTCCCACAGTGGCTGGGCTGTCCGCACCTCACCCGTCATCGAATCGATCTCAAACAGGTGTTCCTCGTTCCCATCTGAGATCTCGTAGGTGAGGCGACCGCTCTCGCCAAAGTCGTTGTCCACTGCTCTGACCGTGGTAATAATATGACCGACTCCCACATTTCGGGGAACGTGGATCTCGGCAGTATCGTTCTGGAGTAATGGAAGGACAATGACGGGAATGTTGTCGTTAACGTCCAGCACACTCACACGGACGGTGGTGTTGCTCTCCAGGTGAGGATTACCCGAATCCTTGGCCTGGACTTTAAAGTCAAAGTACTTGGTTTGCTCATAGTTGAAACTCCTCAGGGCATAAATTGCACCATCGGTGGGTTTGATGTTTACATATGTGGTGATAGACTCCTCACTGACGTTAGAGGGAAGGAGGGAATAGGAGACAGTACCATTTAGGCCCAAATCTGGGTCATGAGCCAGAACTGAGCCCAGATATTCCCCTGGGATGTTGTTTTCGGGCACCTGAAGAAGGTACACCATTTTAGTGAAGCGAGGAGGATTATCATTTTCATCTAAAATCTTAACCGAGAAAGACTTGGTTGAGTTCAGTGGCGGGTTGCCGTTGTCTTTGGCCACAATGGTGATGTTATACTCATCCTTTACCTCTCTATCCAGCGGCCTGTCGGTCACCACGGTGTAGAAGTTATCATAGTTCTCCTCCAACTTGAAGGGGACGTTCCCCAAGATTCTACACTGAAGCTGCCCATTGCGACCCGAGTCCTTGTCCGTGACTCTCACGAGAGCGATCACGGTCCCTGGAGTCGCCGCTTCACTGACCGCCCCCTGACGCACCGCCACGAATCCTATCGACGGCCAGTTGTCATTCCTGTCGAGCACTTTAACGGTGACTTTACAATGGCCAGGAATCGGGTTGGGGCCTTGATCTTTCGCCTGAACATCAATCTCTATAATTGGGTACTCCTCAAAGTCGATTTTACCCTGAATCTTTATGACCCCCGTTCGGGAGTCTATTGAGAACAGCTCTTTGATGTTGTCTGGGACGTAACAGCTAAAAGAATAAGTAACCTGCCCATTAATCCCTTCATCGGAATCTGTGGCATTTAAATCTATCAATACCATGCCTGGGGACGAATTCTCAGGGACCTCCACGACATACGAGGGCTGCTCGAACACGGGGCTATTGTCATTGGAATCGGTGACTTTCACGTTGATTTGCATTGTGCCCGATTTAGGATATTCCCCTCCATCTGTGGCAGTTATAATTAAAGTGTGATGGCTGCGCTCCTCTCGGTCTAAGGATCTCTGGACGACCAATTCGGGGAATTTCGTTCCATCCCCTCTGGATTTTACATCCAAAGAAAATATACTGTAATCGTCCCGCGTGATCTGATACGTTTTCAAGCCGTTTTCCCTCGTGTCTGGGTCGAAGGCAGCAGCCAAGGGGTAACGCGTGCCCGGGGCTGCATTCTCAGAGATGTCGATATCGATCTGTTCAGAGGGAAAGCTCGGCGCGTTATCGTTTATGTCCTGTATCTCAACTTTAATCATGCAGATCTCCTTGTCGTTGGCAAACACCTCCATGGAGAGCTGGCACTTGGAGTTCTGTCTACACAGTGATTCCCTGTCGATCCGCTGTTTAGTGTATAGCAGCCCGCTTTCAGGATCCACATCTATAAGATGCGGGGCGGAGTTCTCCAACACCCTGAAGTTGGATTTTTTCCCCTGCTCCCCCAATTCCAACTCTGCATCCTTGGCAATGTTTCCAATGACGCCCTGAATTTTCTCCTCGGGTATGGAGTAGTTCAAGTTTTTCAATGTCAGGGCTTGCGCCCAGAAAAGTAGGAAAAGGAAAACAGAAAGATGCATCCCTTTCAGTGTGAGGTGCCTCGGGTTCCCGATGCGTTTCACGCCTCCGACCTGTTGATCTTCCCGGCAATATTAAGATTTATACCTTCAATTACTGAGCACACATGGCGATTCATGATAAAAGACGTGTAAAGTCATTTTGTGGGCTTTTCCTTTCAATGCTCGTTTCTTTCCTTCTGAGGCAGTGCTCCCTTGATCCTGAGTTTTTACAACAAACGGTAAGGCTGTAGAGCTAATTTATATTCTGCTGAACGCCCAGGCGCACTGGAGGCATAATCACAATCCGGTTTCCACAAAGAAATAGCCTTTCCGAGCCTCTTCGCCTGTAACAAACAAGAAAAGAAAAACACTTCTCTTTCAGAATCACAGTGACTATAACATGGGACTATTGCATGAAATAATTTTAACACTGACATCAAGATGAATTGTTGTCTGGAAAAACAAAACCACACATCTGTTATCTCAGCATATGCGGGTTTGTGTGACCGTAATGAAACGCACATCTAATGCGTAATTCCAATTTCCTTGACGAACGACGTGGAGAGAATGTCAATCCAACCTTGAGATGCGTCAGGGCGCTTTACCACTGAAACACAGGTGGATGTTCGTGTTTTTCCTGCTCTCAGCATGTAGGTTAAGCAATGCGTCGAGGATACGCCATGTGGCACGGGTTATCAATCTCAAGAGCGTTACGCGCTTCAAACGCGCAACTATCAATGAAGGTGGTGAGCAAATAAAGACGGATAAATCTCTTTCTGTTTCCCTACGTGCTGAAACAGCTGTTTAAATGAGTCTATATCTACTATACCTTAGCTGTGTTGAGACAACCCCATGAATACAAATGCGTTGAAATAAGCCTCTTAAACCGCTAAAACCCACATAATCCGGCTGTTAAATACAATTTATACATAGTCGCATGAAGCCAAAGAGAAATGCAAGACAATCCTGGGTGGTTATTTATCCCGTGCTTTAAAAATAGAGGGCTTCTTTAGAGAAAGCTGTTGCATCCTCACTGACACTGCATGTGCGCATCCAACAGCTCTAGACTTCAAGCGCATCGATGACATTTCATATCTAAGATTATCTTGAAAGGCACTTGGAAAGATGATGATGATGAGGAGGATGAGGAGGAGGAAAAACATCTCACAGACTTACCTGTAGCCTTCTAGTATGTACTAAGACAAGCATCACCAAAGACGGATTACATCCTTCGCGCCACCGTTCCAAAGCGCGGAAAAACTCCAAATGGACTATATGGGAAAATAAAGTGCTCCCCAAAAGTGCGCTTGTAATGTCAATGAGGCGGCAGCAGCAGCAGCACCTCTGATTAGGATGCAGGGACTCTCCTCAGCTCATGCACTGAGTCACCGGGACTCGGGCTGCTGGTTATTATTTAGGAGGGATATCTTGACCCAGACATCAAATATACATCCACAAGCAACGAAATCACCAATGCGAACCTGCGTCTCTTGTACTGCATTGACGCGGGGTGAGACATCCCCGTGATAGATGCGTCCTTGCGCCCTGAGGAGACTATGCGTCCAATCCCCTTGTGCTGAAGTCGAAAAAATAAATGCGAAGGACAAAGACAGTCCAAAGTTTAAATGTGAATATTAACCGAAAGTGTTCAGTCTTTGCTTGTCACTGAAGCCAGCTGTCAATAACGGTGTGGGAATAAACGCACTCTTCTGCCGCCTCTGCGCGTTTCTCTCCCTCTCTCTCTCTCTCTCTCTGACTGTCACACTGTTTCTCATCGTGCATTAAACATTGTTACTGATCCACCACCAACCAATGAACGGAGGAGGAGGAGAATAGTGCAACCAATCACATTCGCCGAATTCGAATTGTGGGCGGGGCTTTTAGAACGCTCCTGTATGCGAGTGATCAACATTTGGACATGTATAAAAGACTCCTTTAGTTTGTGTGTCACGAGCGGGGTTGGAATTCTGTACGTTAAAGAAACTGTTAAAGTAATTAATCACATGTGTCAAATGAAGGGACGAGTGGAAAGTTGCACGTGTTTGCCTTCAGGCTAGACAAGATCGTAGTTTTGATCTGATTCGCCTGTTTGTACCAAAGCAACGGCAACATTGGCAACTGGTCCTGGTATGTTGCCAATAACATGACTGAATTCCACACAAAACGTACACAAAGAATGAACCCATTCACTCCATAAAAGAAAAGAAACCGCGTAACTGTCCAAGAAGATTCTAGTATTATACGCGATCAATTATTGTGGAGTTTTGGAGACTCTTAAAACTGAGCATTTTTTAGTTTGTGTAAATCTCAACAGCTTTATTAAAAAACGATTAGGTTTATTTTCATCCTGGAGTTATACTACATATAGTAATACATCTTTGGCATTCATTGCCTGTTTGGGAAAGAGAGAGAGGACAAACTCACAGGGTTATCGCATAAGCTGCATACTTTAACACGGAGTAAATGCGCGCAGTTTCCAGACTATTAATATAGTCCGAAACAAACCAACATAAAGCTGAGGAGAGCTGCACGTGCTCTGCCCAAAGAACAGGTAGATGACAAGCAAAGTGAGAACACATGATGGTTCTGCCAGCTCTTTAAGCCCTCTAGTGGACACCTTTGAACCCTCGACTAGAATTACTCTCGTTTATTAGTCTATGACAGTTTAATGTAATACCTAAAAAAAACATGTTTCTTACAGAAAAGATAAAATGGATATAT